>JAWMRA010000162.1:7057563-7262307 GCA_035584735.1 Pseudotriccus pelzelni | reverse complement strand
CTTGTTTCCTCTCTGAAAAATAAATAGACAAAACCCCAGCAACTCTGCCTCAACAGTCCCAGTACTTCTGAGTCCTCAGCTGTGCCAACATCTGTTTCCCCTGTCTGTAGTTAAAACGCAAATGCCATCTTCTTTTCTCTCCCTTCTTCCTTCTCTAGACAACTGTGAGACCTGCTACCTGGTTTTAGGCGAAGTAAAAGAGCTTTTCCTTGTTGGCTCTCTCCAAAAACCACAGGGAACAAAGCATTTGTTATTTTTAGATCCCACAGTTCCACTCAGTGCAGGAGGCTCTCTGTCCTGGAAAGATGAGGATTCTTATATGGAGCTTGCAAAATATTTATTGCACTGCTGATTTAACCACTTGTTTTCAGAGTGCTGCATTGAAAACCTGCTAATGGAAGTAGCCAAAAGCTATCAGAACTTCCTGCTTGTCCAAGCACTGAAAGCTGAAATGTATATCCAAGCCTTCTCTGCCTGCAGCATCAAACTGATCTTTTCTTATCCTTGTAACCCCGTCACTTCCAGCCTGACAATTTTCCCCTCTATGCCCTGGAGCCTCCTCCCATCCCTTGAGCCATACCATTTAAGTTCCTTCAGGTTAAACCTTTTCTTTTATTTTTCTGTTGTCTCTAAAGGATTCCACTTCAGAACTAAGCAGCTCTCTGTGATTCTCACTCCCCCATATGCTCTGTAAGGGTATTTTCCACATCGTGTCACCATGTAATAAGCAAGGAAGTGACATCTAATGTCACTTCCCAGTGAAGGTGGGCTATAGATGCAATCCAGCAGCAAATGAAAGATAGATTGGAAAACACAAGGTCCCTGGCAAACTTAGTTCCTTAAAGAGAGCTGAGAAACTCAGAAAGTGAGTGAGATGCAGCCTGAGAATCTGCAGAGTGGAGAGGAATGGCAGACTTTAATATCTCTGAGAAGAAGATGAAACTGAGAAACACTGCAGTGCACCTAAATGTATGCCACACTTGAGCATACATCCGAGCACTAAGGACCTCTTTGAGGTCCTCTTTAGGACCTCCCTCTCTTAGGGGAAAGTGATGTTCACAAGACCACAAAACCTGTCAGCGTGTATCTCTTTTCTCCCTCTGAGTATCTTGAGACATCTCAAAGATAAGCAAACAACCAAAAATACTTGCAGACTTATTAATTGGGGTTGAAGAGAGAAACCCAAATTAGCAGTTGCTGGAAGATATTTTGGGAATAGGCCTTAAATCAACGAATCAGAGAAGTATTTGACGTGCATTACACTTGTGACTAAGGGTGCTGAGGTCATGGGGATCACTTGTGGGCTGGAAGGTATGAGCACATACAATTGCACTGTTGGATCAGAAACACCATCTCTGCAATGTGGTGCCTCTTCCAAAAGAGCACCAAGAACATTTAATTTCCTGTGTGGGTAGTTTGTAGCTGAAACCAATTATATTACATATGGGATAGTATATATGATGAGGTTTTTCAAGGAGTTTAGATCACAGACACATGAAAATACATCATTCAAGTAATTAAGATCTATATTTTTACAAATTCTCACCTTTTTCAGATATCATGCAATATGCTTACATATGCCTCCACCCCAGAAAATGTCATATTTTTAAGAGAATCTGACTTCTTTATAGCCCAATCTTTTTAATCATTATTACATATACCTATTAGGTATACAGCAATTTACAAACATAAGAAAATTATATATTAAAACACAAAAAAGATATTTTTCTCTCATGTTACTTCTCCCTCCTAAGACCAGTAATCAACATTAGTAGAAACTCGATTGTTTAAGGAAGAAACCTTCGGCACTCTCCCACAATAGCTGCTAAACCACTCAGTGATCTCTGGTTAATATATGGGTATTTTAACAAGAGACTTAATTTTGTAGAAGGATCCTGTATTATCTACAGTCTTTTGGTCTACAAGCACAGTGAAATTACTCTTTCATGGTATATTTCAGCATTAGCATTTTGAAACACAAATAAAATAGAGACATATTACAAAGGAACTTTTTCTTAATTACTCTTTTAGATATCAAAACATGTTTAGTTTGAGTTGAGAGTATATGCTGGAGGCAAGTGTGGCCTATTCAGAATGGTTTCCATGTTCCAAAAATAATAAGCTGTATTCTTTTGATACTAACACAGATGTAAGGAGGAACCATATCAAAGTAATGAAGCTACACTAGTACGGCATGAGAGTAGAATCCAGCTGCATTTTTAAAGATATTTTCTCTGCAGTCATAATTTGAAAGGGAAATAGAAAAAAAAAAAACAAAACAACAACTGCAACAAAAAAATATTAGTAATCTCAGTTCCTGCATGGCATTTCTGTCACATCTGAAACTCAGATTGATTTGACCAAGAAATGAACACCAGCATTTGGGGATGCTAAATAGCAGCTTTGTCAGGATGGCTAAGGAAGAGTCTTGGAACATCCTTACTTGACTCGATGTGTTGTCACAGCAATTTGAACTGATGGCAGTTTTGAAATCTGAACAAAACTTTGTACCTTGACACTACCTGGAAAGTCAACACGCAGTCAGAACAGCTTCATCCAACACTCACAACTGCTCAGATTAAATTAGTTCCCATCCATTACCTTCTATCCTCTAGGTCTAACATTATGTTCAAAAAATAAGATCAGAGGTGAGGTGGGGTATTTCTTAAAGAAAGCTGATGTCCCAGAACAACTCTCAAATGGCACCATTGATACAGTGTTAGTGATCTAGAACAGAAAGGTAGTATGTTGGTGCATCCATTAAGCTCAAGGTCTGCATGCTTGTAGACCTTAAGATCTTTCTTTTCCATTTCCTTTCTTTCCCCCCCTCTCTTTTTTGTTTCTATGTGTTTCCAGGTTCTGAAAATAACCTATGCTCAGAGAAAAAAAAAAAAAAAAAAAAAGAGACAAGGAACAAAAAGCCCCAAGAAACACTCTGAAGTCTTTGCTTTTGAGAAAGGAGTGAAAAATCTACTTCAGATTCACCATTTCCCAAAGATTCAATTCTGTTCCTAAATTTTATAAAACTTATTATTCCAAAGGATGAGGCTATGGAGAAAAATTTAATCCAAAGGAAAATATAACTTGATGGAGTTCACAAGTTGACAACTCAACCTCCATGACAGGCCTGAGAATCTCCTTTCCTTTTGAAGGGAGAACGAAGGAACAAAGAAGGAAATGGTGCTATGGTTGTATAGACCAGGCTAGCCAATGCATTCAAGAGAAAATATGTTAGGATTAAATTCAGTATTTGACTATCCATTGCACAAAGCAGACTAAACAGAAAGAGAAGAGCTGAAATAGCCATTACAATTAAGAACTCCCCAAAAGGGAAAGAACTGCATCTCCCAGTGATGACAAGGTAATTTCCAAGTCAGAGGGAGGATGCATCTGCTGGGAGCTGGGCACAGCTCTCCTGGCATGACCTGTAGACATTTCCAGAGGAGTGTAGACACCAGACTGCATGGTCACCCCTTTCAGACTGGGGCTGCATTGTCTCCCAGTGCTGAGAAACAAGCTTGGCTCCTTTTTTCTCTATTCATTTTGGGTGTTCTGGTTCTGTTCTATCCCAGACCCTGTTCATTGCAGTCCCTTGGAGTTTTTTCCTCTGTGGCACTGATTTGGTGTATCTCGTATTTGCTGGGATTGGAAGAAGGTCACCTAGTTCTCCACAGGATACACCTGAGTGATGTGACACACACTTATTCAAGGCTATGTGTTTCGACACCTGTGCTGTTTGCAGACAGGACTTCCCATCACAGATGTGCACAGCTTCATTTCTGTGAAGCATTTGGAGCTTCTGGGACCTAAAATCATACTGGGTATTTTTGTTTTGCCTTAACTATGGCTCTTCATGTCTACAAGGACCCAGTGACTCTGACACACATTTCTAGCAGCACAGACAACCCTGTTTTCAGTTTTCTCTTGAACAAGATGTCAGTAGATGACAATCCATACTCCACTGATGTCATTCTGTAATTTAACAACATTAAATATGGGTCAGAGTCTGACCTCCATCACTGTTTCAGCAGACACTTTATTATTTTGTTTTCACTCAACAAGTTAGACTGAGAATAATGGGGATATGCTGTGCCATAATTCATTGCAACAGCTTAAGCATATGCTCATGAAATGGCAGTTTGTTGTCTGACATAATTGTGTCAGACTTACCATGGCTAGCAAAAGCAGATTTTGTTCAGCTGCTGAACTCTAAAATCTTCTAATACAACCATTTTAAGAGACATAGGCAAATCCTAGTTGATGATAAATAAACTGCTGGTGTTTCCTTCCCCATGTCTGCATGAATAATCTGCATTATTTTGCCTGAACACAGTTCCTGCCACACAGGAGGACAAGAAGCAAAAGGAGAACTACTGTACCTTAAACACAGCATGGCTGGCACTTAAACAGAGCACTATCAATGATTGTAAGTATTACATATATATAACAAATAACTGACCATCTTAGATTCTCCATACCACATTTGTAAAAGGCTATGAAAAAAAAAAATTAGTCCTAAAACACACAGAACAGAGAAATATGACGGTTTGGGAAGCTCGCAGCAGCACGTGGGGGCTGGTGCATCGACCCACCCTTACAGAGCTGTCTGAGCCTGCTGGGTCTCTCATGCCAGTAACAGTGGCAGATACTGCTGCAGATGCTGCCATGCTGGTGGTGTGCCCATAATCTGCTCTCATTTCATGTCTTATTTCCTTTGAATTAAAAGTTGAGTGGTGTGTGAGGCACCATCCTTCAGGAGTCTTTCTGCAGTCTCCAAGGACTCCTCCTTAGCCTAGTACTTCAGAGGCTGTAAATACAGCTGTTAATTTCTCTGATAAATAACAGAAGGACACAGGAAGAGAGAAGGAATTGGCACCGCTGTGTCAGTTTCATTACTCAGGAAAATTATCCTTTTACTCTTCAGAACACTGAGTAGATATTTGCATCCTAAACCCAGCAGGTTTAATTTGTAGCCTCCTTTCCTGCACTGTGCTTCAGACCTAGAGCTACCAAACCACTAACAAACAAAACATTTGGAAATAGCAGTGCTGCTTTTTTTATTTGTCATTTTCTGACTGCTGCTTTGAAGGAGAAGTATGTTATGAATTTACACTTCATTATCACTATCAGTAATCTTGTTTGAGATCCTGTATTAAATGGTTCACATGCAAAAGTAAAGATCTGTAGACACATTTTGTCCTTACCTCAGCCCTCTATCTACAAGAAATCTCTCTGGTATTTTATTTTCCTTCAACTTATTTTGTAATTTCAGTTTCTCTCCATCATTACTCCTTGATTTTAAAGCAGAAGCAGCATTTTTTCTTCTGATTGTATCCATTTGAAAAAATCAACTTACATTTTCAGAATGAGTTAATGTGAACACCTCTTTTTTGATCTGACAACACCTTCATTACATGTACCCTCTTGCTGAAAACCTGTTTATTTGTATGCCAAAAGAAATTATACCGGCACCAGGGCTGCAAGAATTTTTTTTACTGTAGCAATTGCAGAGCTCTTCAAGACAATCTACAGTCTTTAACAATAGTATTATAAGTCTGTCTGTGTGTTTATTATTCCACTCCAAAAAAATCAGTTAGAGATGGTTTCTCCTTCCCGACCAGGTATTGGAGGAGAAAAAGAAAATAAGTTAATCTCTTTTTTGACAATATTTAAAAAAACACTTGCTTTACTGTTTCGGTTATAATAAAATTTTACTTCTTTGAGCATAACATAACCTGGGATACGCCATAAACCCAGAGCATCAAATTAAATTCTACCAGAGTTTCTTTAATATACTACCACACAAATCAAGTAACTGGCAGCACAATCGTTTTCCTACCATCCTTGGAAGGTTTTGTAGAACAGAATATATTTAAGTTTTACTTCTTAAACATAATTTGCACTAATGACTAGATCACCCAGTGTGAATTACCGAATGCTGCAAATTAACAAAGAAGAGAGGATACCAAATTATTTTTAAAGGGCTAATGGATTCTGAAATGTCCTGGTAATATACTTTAAAGATGATGTGTTGTTTTAATTATTCATAATCATAACATAAAAGCAAAGTATAGCTTGGCATATCTGTACAGGTAATGATCATCCCCCTAATAACCATGTTTGTCCTGGTGATCCCAGTGAAGGGGAGGGTGGGGTGGCAGGGTTCTCTGGAGTTACCTGCCACGGTAACAAATGAGCAAAGGTCACAAAAAGGAGGTTTCTGTTTCACAAGGACAATGGAAAGAGACTCACAGCTACTGCTTAGAAAATGCCTGTGACATAGACAAAGAAATCACAGTTTCCAGAGTTGTCATTCAAGCTCCTTTTGCTATAGCTAAGACTCCTGTAGCACCAGACACCCTCTGTGTAGAAAAGTGTGTTAATACTTTATAATGCGCTTCCAACGGACTCAACAATATCTCCAAGATGCCATCTCACCTTCCCTGCAACCATTACAGTGTGATTTTCTGCCACCTATGACTAATACTCCACAGAATACCATCAAACATCAGCACAGTCCCAGCACTTCGCTGCCATTGGCTTGCCAGCGTTGTCACAGGAGCACAACTGCAAACATTATTTACTCAAATGCGGAACGACAGAGCTGGATGGAAATGGCAAAGATACACATATGAGTTGACATGAATGAATCTTTGAAGTCCTACTTATTAAAAATTAATGTTTAGAAAAGACAAATGCACCCTAGAGTCTCCCTACTCAGACTGCACACCCTACTGCTGAGCTTTCCACCTCTGCACCAACTGTTCAGACCCCTCGAAGCTTTGTTAGTGCTGATGTTCCTGAGGTCTGTTAATGCAATCCTAGCTTTCAATTTGGCTATTGCTAGCTCTCCTCATTTTCAACAAAGTCAAACACCAACACCTTTAATGCATTTCCATCTGTGTTGGAGGATGTTCCTAAAACGACTCCAGTTTCTCAAATTGCTCCTTTTAAGGTAAAGATCGTCATTTTTTTTTCTCCTTTGGCAAGCGCTGCATCTTATTGTGAAAATAACTGGTTTTACTAGCAAAGAAAAAAGCCTGATATTATTGGGCCCACACATCATGAGCAGCTGTGGGTCTATTTCAGATCAGATATGGCTATTACAGCAGCTGGGAAGCGGCGACTGTCTCCTCGCAGAGCTTGAGCCCTGAGCTGAAACCTCTCCAGGAAGATGTGTGCTGGCTTCACATTCTCAGCTGTGCAGGACAATACTCCTCAAGGTTTCCAAACAGCTTATCTGATACTGTGTAAAAGCCATGTCTTTAGCACAAACAAGGAATTGGAGTTTGCCTACATGTTTTAGAAATCATGTTGATCTCACTGGAAGTGCTGCAACCTATTTAGCCTGAGAGTTGGTTTGCATATTTACATTTTTTATCAAGCCACATTTTGCTGGACAAGCCTATTTGCTGTCAGAAATCACAAATAGGGGTTACTGAAGATTTTCCCACAGTTCAATTGAGGATATCTAGAAAACATGTCATAGCTAGTCTAGATGTTGTTTTGATGAAAAAAACTACTTCAGGCTTCTCAGCAGGTTATTCCTCTGGTGTGAAGAAATTTACTAAATTATTTTGGGTTTTTTTATTTTTTTACAAGTAAGGTTTACAATTTTCCCAATTCTTTTTTGTCTTGGCTTCCTAAAGAGACAACGGTTGTGCAAATCAGCTGGCAGACACCCAGCTCCTAAGCCTGGAAACCAATTTAGATCATGTTTGAAAGAAAAGCAGGACTCTCAAACATGCCACTGTTGTTGTGAAAAATGATGTTTGGCTAGAGGAGAGGGACCAAGGCCCAGAGAACTTGGCTACTACACAGATTCTGCTCAGTAGTAACCAGTCAGCCAAACTCAATCTCTAGCCTAGCAATCGCACATGGTTTCTTTTTTCACTGGGGATGTCTGAGTACATCACGGAGCAAGAAGGAGGCAGAGGTGCCACAGTAAGCTAAGAGAGTCAAGCAGAAGACCCACATCCTCTATTAATTTTCAGAGATGTCTCCCAGATCATTACACTCAGATTTCCTTTGATAAGGTCTTCCCTGAGAGTCTGATGAAAATCTTCATATGCTGCCACATCAACCCTACAGGTTCTTCATCTCAGTCCTTTCCCTCAGAAAAACTGCTAGGATTTTTTTTTGTTTGGTTTAGCATTTCGTACACTTCAATCACCAAAAATACCTTAGAAAGGTAATTTATTAACCATTTTAAAAACTTGTGAGGACCTTCGCATTTATTCTGTTCTCATTCCTTCCTTCTCATTTTGTGATCACTGTCATCCAAGTGATTTCGCACCACTGGAACTAATCAGACAGTTATTCTCTGCTGATGAGACTGAAGCCTAAATTAGTTACTGGTCTGGAATCCCATCTCCTGACATGGAGAGTTGTCTCTGACACAATATAAGAACATGGTAAGTCATCAGTAACCTGTCATACTTTATTTCTAACTGCTACCCTATTAATTAACCTCATTATGTGGGGTTAATTAACCCCAGAATCCCATTAGCATCATATTCTGCCTCTGGGAAGCTTTTATCAGCTGCTCAGAAACCCCCAGCCTCATCCACTCCAAGGCAGTATCACCTCAGAAGCATCACTTAGCAGAAGTGTTGAGTTAAACTCTGACACATTATTTCAGCACATCACAAGCTTTGCATCAGAGCCATTTCTACAAGGTTGTTGTGATTCTAGTTGGGAAGGCCACGTGAGATGTAAATGCTTTTCTTTAGGAGTAGGATGTAACTGTCTGGCATTGAGAGGTTAGAGGATGGGGGGAGGATTACAGGAAAAAATAAGGAAGAGAAAACCAATAAGAGAGAGCAAACTAACTTCTTTCCAGTTATCTATTTGTGCTGAGGGATATCAGAGTGTATCTCTTCTTTACGTCCACTTGCTTCTCACACACTTCTCCCCATTTTCATTTCAGTGATCCTAACTTCTGCATTTCTGAAGACAAGGCCAGCCTGAAGAATTTCAAAGCTTAGCAGGTGCACAACCCAAAATATACCATAGATGTCTGTGGTGTGTTATATCAAGATCCCATTTTTACAATCCTGCCCTTTAATGAGTACAAAATTGTGCTGTATTTTTATATAACATCAATTTTGCTCTATTCCATTCTATGATGGAATAATAATTTAATAGCCTAATTGTATATGATAAATGCTTTATAAAAATAATTGTAGGCAGCCTAAAATTTCATTGGAAATGTTATTTTAAATTGATCTCAGTAGTATTTTTAAAAAGTCCTGCAGAGAATGGTGATCAGGATTTATGCGTGCAACTTGTCTGGAGAATCCTAGCGAGAAAGACAAATGGTATTAAAACACTGCAATGCTGATACTTGAGACTGAACTGATGCTCAGGGGGATTTTGAACAAAATGAATTGGAAATATTTCCATAAACCATATCCCCACCTCGCCCAAGTTATGATACCGAGATTTTTTGTTGCAGTTTGTTTAAATTTCAAATGCTAAGAAATTAAGTATTTCCATATTTCTTAATAATTTTTAGTAGTTTCTTCTAAGTCAAATGTAATCCTTCTTTAAACTTTGAGAGACAGTCTGAAATACTGGCATTTTCTGGCAGGAAATCTGCCCCAATTCTTTGGGGCAGGGACCTGATGGCTCATCACCCTCTGTCTGTGTAAACGAGTACACAAACCTTCCAAACCTTCCAAAGCTCCTACAATAACAGCATCTATTTGGCACAGATTTTGTGTAGTGACGTTAATGGGAGCTTTGAGTTGACTTCACCTGACACTGTGGCAGCTTCTACATCAGGCCAGGGCTCAGTAACAGCAGTTTAATGCTAGACATATAATCCTGTGCTGTTTCACTATAATTAATGAGCACAACTCACAGACAATGTAACAACAGAAGATTAACTCAATCTATTATGGCTCTATTATGCTATTAGAGAATTATGCCCGTTAGCACATTTATACAGAAATTTCTTCATCCATAACAAAATTACAGTCTATTGTTGGGAGAAACATTATTAACTGCAATAGATTCAGACAGAAAGTAAAGAATATCATCCATAATGAGGCTTCTAAGTTTACTTCTTATGACCTCTCTAAAAGGCTAGAAAAATGAACTTCTGTGTTGCAAATATTAGGACATGTTTAATAATAATCATGTTACAGCTCTGTCTCAGCATATGAAAAATGTTAGTGTCATTGCAGTTTTCCCTTCCTTCAAAATTCTTATCTCAGTTGCACAGGGGTAAAGCTACGCTTTGGCACTGGACACTGTGCTACTTCATTGCTTCATGAAGAACAAAATTATGATATACTTGAAGAATTCCCATTTTAGCGCAATCAAAATTGAGCAGCCAATAAACCTTTCTGTCTGAATTTGTCTGTGTTCATGATCAGACTCTGCTGTTATTCCTAGAGTATATCCTAAGATGATACAAGGAAAAAAAAAAAAAGACATTTTGAAAACATCCAGATATAGATTTAATCTATTTTGCTAAAAAAAAAAAAAAAAAAAATCACATTGCTGGTTGAATGGTAAAAAGTGAATTATTCTCTATTTCACTTTTAAGAATGAATAACCGTTTCTACCAAATACCTCCACCTAATTCTCATTAAAAAGTCTTGTGATGCCACTTCCTGCCTATAAAAACTGCTATATGCTATTAGGAAAATTATTTGGCCAGAGTAATACAGTAAAACAAAAACCTACTCATAAATATTCTATCAAACTTTCTTCTGCCTTTGCGCGTGGTGACAGTTTCCTCCCAGAAGACCGACAATGCCAAAATTGAACCACTCTTGAGAGTTGCCCCAAAAGATTAAGACACATTCAGAAATGCAGTGTCCCAGTCTTTTGTTTAACAGTAGTTTCTTCCCACTTTTGATTCTAGTCCTTCTGTCATGGAAGAGCATATGCGTATGTCCTTACAGGAGACACAGAAGATTTTCACATATAGGCATCAAAGAGAACAAACTTGCAATTTTCCCCTAATCTTATGGGTAGATTAAGTTTAATATTGTGATTTTATCCTAGTAACAGAGACCACTCTATTGCCTTTTATGGAGCTACCAGAGTATGAAATTATATGTGATCTCCAAGAACTATCCCTACATATTTATTAAAGGACTGTTTCCACTGATAATTCAACACCAGCATATGTGAACACCACACACACACACAAAGGCTTATTCTCAAATACTTATCAGTTGTTTCTTATCCATAAATAACATTTTCAACACTCAATGCATACAGCATTATTTACTGAGGAAAACTTGCATGTATTCAGTATAACTCTAAATCTAAACCCATTAGGTACACACTGTATGAGCACAGGGACAGCCCTCCCACATAACATCTCCAGATTGTGCACTTAACCTTGAAATGACAACACTTTCTGGATCAATGGGCTCAGTGTGTGGTAACAGGTTAGATCTGGGCTGCTGAAATGCCCTTCCCAGCTGCTGCTGAGCACTCCCCTTCTGCTTATGCCAACAGCTGAGTTGGTGTCGTGCCACAGAAACATGTTTCAAATGCAGCAAGACAGAGTAGAGCCTATAGGTAGTCGAGATGGGAGTAGATAGTACTTGTAGCTGCAATGAATTTTGCTGAGGCCGTCCAAGAGAATTTTTCTGCCATGAAGAAAACGTTTCCACAAAAAAATACAGTCTCTGCCTGATTGCCAGCCAATACTACCCAGCATTTTAAAGCCTGGCATTCCAGTGATTTCCTGCAGCTTTTCCTATGTTAGATCCAAAGACCAGAGAAATTAATGTCAATTGCCTCTGTACCTTGCAGTAGACCCACAGTTACAGGAACAACCTCAGGGATGTTATTTAGTCTGAGTGGAACAGTATCACAGTTCTATAGGAAATAGTCCTGCCTAAATAAAGAGATCAATAACTGCTGAGGTAATTTACCTTTAGCTACACGTGTTGAACCCAAGTTTAACCAGGAAGATCCCAGTGCAATATCTTACATTATATAATAACATAATACATTCTATGATAACGGCCCAGGCTTTTGTAATCTGGTGATATCTCATTGGATATTTGTCCTAACTTACACAGTATGGTCCTCACAAAGCTGCACTGTTATGGCCTGTAAAACATTTACACCAAATTGAGGCATGACAGACAACATTTAACATGGAAAATTTTCCTGCCCGCTCTTGCAGCCAGGAGACCCAAATCCTGAACTGTTCACAACTTGTAAGGGATCTAGGAAATACTTCACTACTGCAGTTTGGAGCAGACTAGATTTTAATAAAGGAAACAACACATAAAAGTTTATCTTCTGTGGCTTAGTCAATCACAAGAAACCTGATCAGACCTCAAGAGTCTGGGTTCATGTTCATTCATTAAGTGTAAATATCAGGACAGAAATCTGAAGACAAATATGCAGATACTAGCAAAGACTAGGAATCGTGCACTCTTTGAAATGTCAAAGTTCTTACAGATTAATTATGCAGCTATGGAAAGCAGGAAAGCTTTGTTTGCCTGAACCAAAGAATAGGTGCTTAAATGACTGAAATAATAAAAAAGTAGGCAGAAATAGTTACAGATTATTTTTCTGCACCCCAAAACATCTAGTGGGAAAGGAATTCAAAAATATCTGATCTTGTCCGACAGTTTTCTGTGAAAGGAGGAAAATCACAGAGTGGGGGAACCTAAACTCTGATCTGTACCCAGATCAAGGAAACTTTCCTGCTGTAAACATCTGCAAAAGTTGGATGAGTACCCGGCAAACACAGAAATCCACGTGATTTCATTATGTGGATTTTGTCGGGGGTTTTATTTTTGTTTTCTTGGTTATTTGGAGACATGTTTGCATACTTGTTTACTTGGTGAGAATGGGAAAGTCATTTCCACTCATTGCTAGGATGAGTGTTAGTAAATGAGAGTATGTGGAACAATACTGGATGGCTCCTGTGCACATGACAAGATCAAATATCTGTCCTCCACCGAGTTCTGCCAATCCTCATGATTTTCAGAGCAAAACCAGACTTGTGCCACCCTGGTACTCTGCCATATATTCACAAGGCTTGTCATCATTTATACTCAACATACGTACTATCTTTAGCACAGAGATTATATCTTCTTACACACAGCCAATTTTTTGCTTTAAGGAAGCAAGAGCTACCATTTTTCAGGACCGGGGATTAACTCAGGCAGATCTCACCTCTCCTTGCAATTAACCTACTTTTGGCATAAAATCAGGCGGACAACTGCTGACTGTTTACAGTGCCAGTCAGCCCCAGAGTGACTGCCCAGGTGGAATATGGAATATTCCACATCCTGACATGGACTACACCCCAAGCACTTGGGAACTGAATCAGATGTCACTTTCAGAAGCTCTATATTCACTGCTTTCTGTTTGGTTTACTGCAAAGGAACACAGTGCATGTGCTCAGACCACAAGGCATATGCATACTTCCTCAGTTCCAGCCTGTTAGATCAGTTTCTACCAGCAGACTCAAAAGAAAGGTGACATTTGGTAGTCAGATTTTCAGGTTAACGTGCCATAGGCAAATTGAACGAAAAGCCTTGATGTATTGGTCAGCAGCAGAAATATGGTATTGAATAAGTACTGAATACTGACGGTCTTAAAGAGAAAAGTTGCAGCAGATCATTCTAGTCCAAGGGAAAATTCCAAGCTCAGGAGAAGACTTCGAAAATTAGGTGGAACAGAGGGATGAATAGGGGGTAAGGGCTGGAGAGAAAAGCACCTTGTTTAGAAAGCAGAAATGAAAAGCAAGAGCCAAACAGGAGGCAAAGGTGTTGCCTTTGAGAAGAGCACCTATTCCTACATGTATTTTTTAAGCATCAGTCATACAAGTATTTTACTTCCAGGAGTAGAATTTAAAGAAAAAAAATGTTGAAATAGCAGGCTAGACACCAGTACAAGTATTTAGGGATGTGGGATTACATGACTGAAGCAACAAGTAGGGTGGATTATTTCATCTTTGTCATAGATTTCAGGGGATTCTGGTAAGCATCATGCTAGTCAGAAAGAGGAAAGATTATAGTTTTCCAGACACTGAAAGCACACAATTTTGGTTGAAAAGGAAAGGGGCAAATTCTGCCTTCTATTGCACTGATTTATACCTGGAGCAACTCAGCTAAAGTCTGTTTTGTCAGTGGAAATTGAACAAGAGATACGAGACCAAAAAGCTGTGCAACTAGCATTTAATGGACAAGTGACTTTCTGGAAATTGGATCTCCAGCAATAAAAACACCTAAAGGCAAGTATTTAACAAGAATCTGTTACAGAGAACAGTTGTGTGAAGTAGCTGTGTGAAAATGATAGATCCCCAAACATACTGAAAACCTGTCTGCCACCTAATACTCTAACAGCTCAGTGTCTCTGTGCAATGGTGAATGAGGTTCCAATTACACAGACACAATAAGTCATTTTCAGCTGAAAGAAGAGAAAAATAAAAAAGTATTATGCAAGACAGCAGTATGTCAGAACAACAGCATTGCATACTCAGCAACCTAGCTGGAAGTAACCAATGCATTCAACACTTGCTGTTTTTCTTGCTACTCTTGCAGTTATTCATGTCAGGAATTTCTGAAAAGGCAACATTTCAGCACGGGGATTCAGGCAGAAGTAGGAGCTCCAGCAGACAGACATCAGTGATGGCAGTGATCCAGGAAGCAAGACATGTCTCATGTGCAGACTTCATGGGCAGCGCTGCAAAGAACTGTAACAGATGCATGATGTGGCACCACACAGCATCAAAAATGAGCTCAGGAAAGGTTCAAGGGGTTTCCATTCACACCAAGCCCCTTTAAGATGGTAATCACAGCAGTCACTGGTGCCCTACTGACAAGAACTCGTCTGAATGTGCAGCAGCAAAAGCCACTGCTAAATCCTCATCAGAGACACAACTAGTTTGCAGTGACACAAGTCTTGTGCCTTGTCAACTGGATTCCTAAAATACCCAGGGGACCCCCATTAGTTTCATCCAGGACTGTCTAATGCTCTCTCAGCTGCACATGAAGCTGACCAGCAAGGCAGACCTGGAGCTCTGCACTGTTTGTCTGTCTATCCTGAGGTAAATGACACCTGCTGCCTCCACAGACAGCTATTATTTAAAATATTACATATCTGGCAGGGCAATAATCTACAGGTTCCTACTGTAATGACAAAGACCATCACTATGAAAGATGAATTATATTAAGTCTTTAATTTTCCTGTTTAAGGACTTAACGTTTGGCAGAAAAACAAACAAACAAACCCAAAGTTCTCTACATCTGTTGAATATCCTGAACATAACACATTCACTAGTACCTTTGCAGTGAAATTACTACCAAAAGGAGAAAAGAGGCTCCTCGGTCACCATAAGGCAAGAAAAATGTACCTCCTTCATTATTTGGTATCTCCTCATCAGCTGCGCTGAATGAATTAGAGAAAACCAACAGAGACTGTCTTATTTCATGCTCTACTTAAATCTTCTAACAGCCACATTTTCTGAAATCTAACCAAAATCCTAAGATCTACCAAACATTTGAGTGTCTATTTGTTTTAATTGGCAGCTGTGGTCTTATGCAAACGTAACTCTACATGTAATTAGTGTGTACTGTGATAAAGCTGCCAGTTATTAATAAAGCTCTTAATAGAATCAGAAAACCGTTTTGTCTACTCTGATTTTCTATATTTGATCAAACATTGCATGTATATTATCAGCTGAAGCCATAAATATCATTAAATGAATGGTACAGGAAGTATTGTCTTAGTCTACATTCTATTCTTTGGTGGTTATGCCCTTTCTTTTAATCTGTTTCCCCCAGCTCTGGGGTTTTCACATTAATTCTAGAACAACCAGCTTTGACACAGTGGAAACATTATCTCCTTCCATAACTGCTTCTAACTTAAAAAATGAACAAAGGTTGTATTTGCTCCAGGACTGAAACTCAGTGAAGTGACCCTCTTTATCACTCCTATTGCACATTTTCCATTACAACTGCTTCCTGTTTTCCCAAAGAATATTACAGCAACAGAAGCAGTTCTCCTGTGTGTATTGCTTTCAGTGAATCCAGATTAATATTGAAGGCAAGCCTTTCTCCTGCTGCACTGTAGGACAGACCGAGTAAGGCACAGGATGCTTCTGTTTTTCGTTACACTGCATGAAAATCCAGTCTCCCCCTGAAAACATATGGCAATGTATGGAAGTCCTCAGACTGGCCTACTCCATTTCTGAGGATTTTCCTCTTCTTTCTACCTGGGTTTTCCTGTTCTACCCGTCCTTTCCTTCACTTTATATTCTCCCTCTACTTTTTACCCTAGAACAACCTGCTATTCATTCCACAAACATCCTTCTATTAACTGCCTGTCATACAAACTCTTAATTCTTTTACGTTTGGCCCTGGTTCTGCAATAAGGAGAATCTCACTAAAGATCAAAGAAATTCATTTATATCTCCTAGCACAAAATGTCATCTTGTCTGTATTTGTTTTCCATAAAAACTTTCCTGCTTATATAAGGAAAAAAACCTCAGGTTTCGAACCAACCATACCTGATTATTACATCAGATTTGTTTAAATTCCATTTGTAAATGCCACTGATTGATTGATAATAGGCACCCTTACCTTTTTTTTTGTTGCAGGCAGACATATGGTAAACTTTATGCTGAATGAAGGAAAGGGGAAGAGTTGAGAAAGACTGAGACAATAGTGAAAATAATATAAACCGACAACGTTTTCTTTTTGTATCAGAATGTGTGTATTTGTTGTGACATACTGCATCAGAGATTGTTCTGCAATTAGAGATTTCCATTTAAATCAAGAAGCACTTGTTAAATAAAAAGGTAGGACAACTAAATGAACTCCCACATATATTGAGCTCTACCATTGCGTCTCATTTAATCACAGTGAAATGTGTAAGCTCCCTTAATTAGCATAGCCAGAGTGAATTAAATTTTATTTAATTTATATCGACTTTCTTTGGGCCTTGCTTATTCTGTAGTTCTTGTTATCAAACCTATGCAGTATAGCAGCAGTCAAGCCTGATTCACAGAGAACATAACTGGATTATTCATTTGCAAGTTTAGTCCAAAATAGATCATTCTAATGGATGAAATCTAAATATGCATCAGACCTGTTAACACATACATTTATCAGTTTGGCTCTATGGAGAGCAGCAGATTCCATCGGTCCATAGCTAAACAGCACACTACATTACCACACCATTTGTTTCTCCAGCTGTTCAGCATGCCCATGTTAACCAAACTCAATACTAAATATTGCTGTACCAGTGCAGACCCAAAACCCCAAGCTCTTTCTCACAGGCCAGTGCACCTTTCCAACCTTCAACACAGCTCCCAGAGCAGAAAATCATAGAAAACTGAAAGAATGCTTATTGAAAAACAAAACAGAGCAGTTAAAGCTTCAGCAATCTGTCCACCTTTCCATATAAACCCCTGCTTTCATTAAAATATGTGTAAGGTGGGGGCCTCAGCTTCACGTAGCATATTCCTGATACCGTAATTCACCCAGAGCCTCCAGACAGACATGAATTCCAGCTAGACTGGGTGAAGAAAACTGCTCTCCAGCTTTTAGAAGAGCAAACCATATTTTCTAGAGACAACAAAAGCAAAACTTTTGGAGGCCAAGCTATTCCCAGCTTACGGAGCTGCCTAAAGAAATATCTCAGTCCCAGTGAGTTGTAGATAGTGTGACATATACGTGTCACAACGGTGTGGTTACAGCCTTCTCATTGAACATATAGGTATCATACTGTCTTAGGATGAAAATAAACACATCAATACTTAAATCTGCTGTTGTTACATTATAGTCACTATATTATGGCATCATACAACGTATATTTACGTTTGCAGCAGGCTTCCTCTGAATAAACAGGAACATTTCCTATTATTCATCTTGTGGATCTGAGTGCTGAGTTTTCTTTTTACAGCATTTCACATACTGGATTCCAAATATGCTTGGCCTCTGTCCTTATGTTAAACTATGCTTGTTTGCCTCAAGGTTTCTTCATGTGGCTTGGGAACTGTGTATTTTCCTACAAAGCTGCCTGGGAAGTTATCATGTGAGAGCATTCAGTCAAATGCCAACAACTCCTTGAACACTTTCTAGGTTTGAGACTGGCTTTGGAGGAATTCATTAGCCTTCAGGACTTTGCCCAGAAGTCCCACTATAGTGCTCCACATCCTTTGGTGTGCCCTTGCACCCAGTGAGCCTTCAAAATGATTCAGCTTCAATCCCTCTCCATCCCCTTCTCCCATCCTGTGTCTTGGGGGTTGTGGAGGGGAGAGGATCTGACACCCCTGTGGCTTTCCACCTTTTTAACAGTTCATCCAGCCAGCAATCAGGAGTCCACAGATGAGACTGAGGCTAACAGAGAACATCCAGCCAGCCCTTCATTTCAAAGTCCCTGAAACACGTACCAGATTTTAAATTCCTTATGATCTGTCATCAGCAAGACCTTCCTCTCCACCCACCTCCACCCCTTTCCCTCTCCCTAGGCAGCCTCTGTGGAAGCTCCCCACCCAAACAGGAACCACACCCACTGCTGCAAGATCAAGCAAGCGATACAGCCCTGTGCAGAAAGCAGCTCCACTGCACAAATTTATATTTTACATCACATCAGGAGAACAAAAAAGAAAGAAGAAAGGAAAAGGAGAGGACTGCAGTTAGGGCCATTAATGTTTCATGAAACATCTCACATCCTTGCTACAACTGACAGGATAAAAAAGATACAGTCATTAAAATTCAGATAACAGGATACTGCCTTGGTGTTCTTTGTATTAAAATTCTGAGCTGAACTATTGCTTTGCAGAAATATGTGTCTCTCTGTATTCTCTTACATCAGTGTCTCAGGAAAGACTTAATACTTCAGCATCAGTAACAGTGGCCTGTATTGCTCGTATAGTGCAGTTTGTTGCCTGATGGGGAAAGGTTTTCATTATATGACAGTCCACATCACTGAAAAGGTGACTGTAGAGCAAGATGTACATGTACATTTCAAGGTCATTTTTGTTCCCTTTTGTTAACAATAAGTGTTAACAAACATAAACACCAAAGCTGGAGAAAAAGACTGAAGTGCTCATAGGTAAAGTTTTCCTGTACCCTTACAAATTCTAGGAGCCACTTTTCAAAGGAGGAATTTAAGAACTGCAATTGGAACCCACGTTTCCAATGTGCTGTTCTGCCTAGAGTAGAGATACCAAGGTGAAAAAGAGGCAACATAAATAAGAATCAGAATTTCTGAGCAGAACTTGAAACTTTTGAAGCTTTAATTTAATCTAGTTTTTATGAAATATAAGTGTTTTGTTTGGGTTTGTTTTTACACTATTCCCTTAAGAAGTCTAGGTGAATAAGTAAATGCTTTTTCACCATATTAAAAAAGCTTTACATGGCACTCATATTAAGTGAAAAACATCATGAACCAAGAAAGGGTTTTACAGAACTTATCTGGTGAAAATATTTTTCAAATATTGTTGAAAGCAAAACATTAAGCTTTCCTATCCCTACTTTTTGGAGATTTTAGCATTTTAACCTCTTTCTTTCTTTCTTTAACATAGGGGTTTAGTAGAATACTATAAAATACAAAAATAACATACTTTCTATTTACATTCAACTGGAGCTCATCATTTATCCCACAGATGTTAATCCTGGGCTGATTCATTACTCTAGTGCTAATCATCACACAACCTAGGCTCAGAACACCTGGCAGAGATGGCTTTTCTAGTCAAGCATGAGCACTACTGAAGAAAGGAAAATTTGTTCCATGAAGAATCAAGTGCTTTTTGCTAAAAGATATAAAAAGAAATACTGGAGAGGGTGGGGAACCCAAAAAAATAAACCACAGATTTTTCAGAAGTTTGCCTTCCTTTATAAAAAGTGTGATTATTCGCATGTTTTAAATACAGGATAGGTACAATCTTTCTTGGCATTAGTGGAAATCCTGAGCAAGTACCAAAAGAAAAAACTTCAGGTAATTTCCTTGTGCAACTCTTTAATTGCATGTCGTCAACACTGATGTGCAAACTTTTCTGCTCTCTGGCTCTAAAAAAAGGCACTGGGAACTACACATGCACCTTCAAGTTTTCTGCATTTCCTAGTTTGTTACCCCTGATATACTGGTAGCTCAAACAATAGAGCGTGTTCATACAACATGCGACAATTCATACAAATAATCTCTAAATCAACAACCAAAGCAAACCATTTGTGTGACTTATGGCTGCTTTCTGCTGATGAACATGGCTCAAGGCACTGGTTCACAAAGCCTGTGGAAGTTAATGACAACCCCTTGATGCACTAAGTTCAAGTAAGAGGGATAAGAGAGGTCTCTCTGCTCAAGCTGGCTGCCATCCTCAGAAGACACTACATGTCCTTCCCTGAAGCTCTGAATAAGCTGCCTATCAGAAATTTATTTCCTTCTTTTAAGTATGGTGCAATCTAGTGTTAGGACCGTCCTTAAAAAGCAGGAATTATAAATATGGCCTCAGATTCACAAAGCCAGTGTACTACTGTGCAAATACTCTAAGTATGATTTAAGGTTCAGAGCAAAGTGCTGCATTTTCTCTATATACTTTCCCCTCTCTTTTACTGTTTAGACAAGTTCTGAGTTGCAATAAAGGAAATTTATATTCTATGAAATTCTTATTTCCCTGAAAAGTGTATCTGAAAACATTTTTCAAGTGTATCTCTGAATATATGAGAGTAATTCCTTACAGGAGAAAAAAAATTGTTTTCTGTTATATTATGCAAGTTATGTAGTTTATACTATTAAAAAGGAAAGTAAAGTTAAAGTTTGAAAGGACATTAAATGTTTGAATTATTGAGAATGAAAAGCCTATAATTATTAAAATAAAAATTTATTGCTTTTTAAAGAAGTATGGCATAAATACACATTGAAAATAAACTTTAATTTTTTTTTTCTACAGTAACTGATATTTCTAGCTAACTGTCCTTGCCTTATAGCCAGGCTCATATATTAGAGCACACTTGGGGGAGGTCAGCATCAGCCTGGAAAAAAACCTTCTGAGATTACCAGAGTCTTCCCTTATCTTTGGAAAATACTTGTGTTAAATGGATGACAATGGCACCTATTTATTACCTTCTGTAAGATGTATGAATAGACACACAAACACACTCACACACTCTTCCACATTTTCTCTCTCTCTCAAGATTGCAGTGATCTTCTGGATTCTTCTTCAAATCTCAGCTCACTCTCTAATTTTGCCAACGCAATTTTCCAAGAATAAATAATAGAGTTTACTCTGTGAACCTAGAACAAGCAGAAACTAAAATGTTATATTTGAAGATTCCAGCAAATTGAAAACTGACCTATATTAAAATGACATATCTAAGTTCACACATAGGGAACAAAGAGAGTTTGAATCATCATCACTTTCCGGGAAGTTCTATAGAAATAATAGATTACTTTTTTGCCAAAACCAAATTAAGTACAACATTACCAAAAAAAAAATTCCTAGTTTTGTTGGTTTTTTCCCATTAAAAATAAATAGAGTAAGAGAGAAAACCATGGCAAAGGAGGCCTGAGCCATGGAGAAAATGCTTGGTCCACCAGTGGAGCTGGCGGAGGCCTGCAGGAGTCACAGGGCTCCACACCTGCCCACTGGAGACAATGACAGCATTGATATTTTCAGCAGGACTCACAAGAACTCATGACATACTAATAACTAGCAAGAGGCTGAGACAACTGTTAGTCACAAAAGAAGGTTTTAGCAGTGAATTGAAGTCAATAAATCAATATGTACTATTTTCTCTTTTGGATGTTTGACAGGCATGAGAGTCTTTGCTACCCTTTTATCCTGAAAAGGATAACCCTAACTCTAAAGGATAGCAAAAGGATTTTAAAGGGATAACCCTTTAAAATTAATCTATTTTTAGGACAAGAAAAATTTTGAACAAGCTGTGCATATTCAGCTGATACTGAAGTAATGCTTGACTAATAATAAAGAAATTTCTCTCCAATCATAGGCTACAGATGCCTGGCAGGACTAGGTGTGTCTTGTGTTTTAGAAACAATGAGTGCTACTTAGAAAATATGTTTGTTTGGATCTCAACCCGCACAGGAGGGCACATCCACCAAGAGACTACCATAAGACTGAATGGTCTCCATCCCAGGTATCCCATGTCCAAATATCCTGGGTGTTTCTTCTGCTCAGGCCAAAGTCTGACCGAACTTCAAAGCAGAAACAAAATGAAGATTGTATATTAACCTATCTCTTTCTTTCAGTTCAATTTCTAGTGATTTTTTCTTTTTATCAATTCAAGGGTTTCATTATGTGGGAAAAAATATCAAAAAAGTTCAAACTCCCATGTCTCTTATTGTGGAACACAAACAAGGTACCAACACTCACTGTGAAGTCTCAGAAACAGGACTGGCAGATTCCCCAAGTTCAACTTTTCTCTTTGTTTTCCTATGCCCTAAGAAAGTCACTAAGAAGTGCCTCAGGATATGACAGAGCTTAAGAAATCCAAGATGCCTCTTTTTTACAGGCATCTGACTGCCAACATTGATGCAGGCAGGAAAAAGAGAAAGGTCCAGTGCTTATGTATGGCCATGGATCCTGCTGCTATTGGGAGAAACAAAGAGCATTTAAGGCATGGAAACTGAAGCTGAACAGAAAGGGAGAGAAATGCAGATCAGTCCATGAAATGTGTTTGCAGTGGAAGACCTGAGACTATGGAAATTATATATTTAAAGTTCAGAAAAAATCATCCTGGTCAGCGTTTTTCAAATTAAAACATCACAAGAAGCCATCATGGGTGTCTTGAGGGATACAAGCTAGGATTAACACAAGGTTGCATATACTAAGTGGGTATTTTCTGTCTTCCCTCATTTCACTGCAATGCTGTAGAAGAGACACAGCACTGTTAAAAGCATTCCCACCATATCCACTTGTATTGCCATGACTCATTCATGGAAAAGAAAAAATCAAACAAAATATCTGTACAACTGATTCCCACTCTTCTATCTGTCTGAAAGAAGGTTACAAAATTGTTTAATTACAGCAGGTACCAAGGAACACACACGATGCTTCTGCAGGTGGCAGTTTGTAAGGGACATATAAAACACTATTTCAGAAAAGAGACATATCCTCACATGCTCTGAAAATACCATGTTTTGTATGTTGGCTGACTTCTGCAAAGCTTGATGGTAATCTTTTTTTTGTTTCTCCGGATGCCAGCTCTTGCCTGTTCAGTAATATGTACAAAATCGTCAGCGTTGGTAAGATAACATTTCCTGAGCCCTGCCTTTAACTCTGGGAAGCAGAGTTAAAAGAAACAGACCCAGAAGGTTCCTTCACTTTCTTGTAGCAAAGTAAATTGGTCTCCTGCCTATGTGCATGGTTTCCTGTGAGGTCAGCATCACTGAGGAGCAGTGCAGCTGTGGAACAGACGTATCTCACCCAGGGCCACAGCTCTCACTGGGCTGCTGCTGCTGCTGACACCGAGGAGCAAAGGAAATGCAAAGGACCCCCACATCTAGCATTGGTATAACTAACCTTCTTTTTCTCATATTTCTTTGAAGTTAAAGGACAGCCAGTGGTGACATTTGAATGCCATTCTGTCCGATTATAGCACATTTTCCTTCCAAACAAGTAGGAAGAAAAATAAATGTGGATAGTCAGAAATTGACAAAATGGTTTGAAAACAGGATGGCTGCGTTCTTAAGTCCCTAACTGTTCCTTGCAGCTTTCAGGTACCGTGGTTTGCTTTTGCAGTGATGTGACCTTAGCATCTTTGCTCCCTTGGGCCAGCCTGCTCACTGTGCCTTCACACACAGCCCACTGGTTCACAGGGGCAAGTCAGGCAGCTGAGTACAACTCTCAATTTAGCTAAAAGTATCATCTGAAATCTCCCAGTACCTTAGATACGTAGCAGTGTGTGTTTACTTCAGAGACCCCCTAATCAACTCTCCCCAGAAACCCAGCAGTTTGAAAGAGATTTATCTTCCTGTCTCAAGTCCCTGTCTGCCAACTCTAAAGTGCAGCCTGTCCATCTGTGACTCTCAACATCAGCTAATTCAGAGAGCCACTTGTTTGGAAAAATACATCAAGACACTAGAGACAGGGAAAGAGAAATGTATCTTAAAGCAAACAAAATAACCAAACTGAGTAAATATGACTGAGGTCAACAGCAAAGTGAAAATGAAGGCATCAGCTTCCTTTCCCCAAAGAACAACAGAAGAAGGAAAGAGAAGTCTAATCCGTTACAACAAATGTCTAATATCCTCACCTCCTTTAGATGGAGGAATGATACAGCGTTATCTTTCACAAGGGAAAAATGAAATAAAGACCAGTTATTTGTTCTTACTCTGGAGTTTGAAACATCTCTCTTTCACCAGCTCAACATTCACCATGGCTGGTTTTCCACCATTGAAGCTGCACTTCCTAATGAAGCGTTAAGGGTCACACAGTCACCAGAACCAATTACAACTAGAATATTGAGCTTTGCCGTCAGCTTGCTTACAAAACTATCGGAAACTTGGATGGAAAGGGTGCTGCACCAAGTCTGTTTGGGGTATGACCAGGTTCATTCAATCTAGTTTGATCAGCCTCTCATTAACAGTCCTTTTATAGTGGTAGTTATTAGTGTTGAGTGTATTAGGGAAGTAATGGTGTATGTTCATGGAACATAACTGCTAGTCCCTAGCCTGCCTGATAAATTTTAATCACTCAGTCCCAGCGTACTTCCTCTCCAGTCTTTCAATTCTGGATTTATTCCCTAGAATTGCTTTCCTTGAGAATTTTACAGCTAGCTAATTGACTTTCTGTTCCTTCTCTTGCATTGTGCATGAATAAGGTCTTTTCAAAGTCCTGCCAGCAGCTCTTTCCTTTAATAAAAGTACTGTATTGTATTCATAAACCACCTGAATGGAAGAAAGGTTCACAAAACCCACAATAGTGTTTAGAAGAGGAATAATCATTGAACAAATACTGAGCATTATATATAATCTTTCTAAGAGCTCTAATTCATATGAAAATGTCTGAGACATGCTGCTAAGGAAGACTGGATTCTATCATATGCTGAAATGGCAAAGCTTTAAGAAAAAATTTACAAGAAACATATTCTTTTTTTCTCTCCTTTTTTTTTTTTTTTTTAATCTTTTATCTTTTCTCCTCTATTTCAGTATTTTATTATTTCTGGTTCCTATTTCCATAAAAATTTGGATTTTTTTTTTCCCCTCAAAGAATTTTACACAGAAATTTCCATTTTGCAATTGTTATGGAAGTTAACATTGATTACTGGAAGAATTTTGATCACAGGTAGATTTGTTGTTCTGTGGTTATTGATCAAGAGGTGAGTTGAGTGCCCAGGATTCCAGGAAGCATGTTTCCCGCTATGGACAACAGGCTTGTTATGGAGTGGACTTTTGTGGGAAGAAAGGGAACGAAACAGTAAAAACAACCAATGCTGAAGGCCACCTTGCATCTGCATATGAATCCAGCAATGAAAAACTATAAAAATCCAGATTATTCATTGACAATTACACAGTCATCGTTTTGTTTCAGAGCCAGAGCTGAAGTACAGCCATTCTTCCTGCCTTTCCAAAACTTACTTCACTGAATGTTCATTTTACATTTTGGACACCACCTCCACATCCATAAAAGCTGGGCATCACAACCATACTTGGCATCAGACACAGTCTGTGTGTGTATGTATCTGTTTTTATGCAAAGTATGGAAATATTTTTTATCTGGGGCATTGTTCTAGATCAGTATCTTAATTCTGTGACTAGAAACAGATTTTCCACACTGATTTTATCAGAGTTTTTTTTTTTCCTCCACTGATCTCAGAATTTCATAAAACCAGCTTTTTGTGTGGCATTTGGGTCTTGTTACACCTTAACGTCATTCAGAAGAAGAAATTTAAACTACATGTGGTGGAAAGGTGAACAACTGAGAAAAGGCTCTGCTGCTTCCCCTCAGAGGTTCCTACAGCACAGCCTCCAACTGTCTTATGACTCTGAAGGAATGGTTGAGCTGGATCTTACTGACATTTTCTTCTATTTTTGCCATCCGAGATGGGATCTGACAGCAATTTTAATTTGGGAAAAATTGAACCTCTGACACCAACTTCTCAGTTCAGAACATCTGTGTAAAGGCTTATGAGCTCTGCAGGGGCGTCTGAGTTATTTCTAACGACCGTTTAAGTGTCCAACAGTTTTCTGTTACAGCTGTTTTCTCTGAACACCTGAACTGACCATGAGATTTCCAGGGAACTAGATGCTGACAGATTACTTTTTTTCCACTAGTTTCTTAAAAAGAACCTGTATTAAACAATGAGTAATGGTTTGCAATGCCTCTGGAGTCAGGAAACCTGTCTGCTTACACACACAGGTGATAGATTTCTTTTTCAAAGAAGGTGGTGATCATAAGGCTCAAAAAAACTCTGAAAACTCTCTTCAGTATGCAGATACAGCAGAGCTCAGTGATAAAAAACAGCCTTGCTTGTTGCCAAAAGGGGGAATGGGCTCCCTCTTGGAAATACATGCTCTGCTCATTGCTGTATGGTAGACACTCTATTGACCAGGAGGTGGGTAAACAAAGGGAACAGACTGATTGAGGTGTGGACAGCTATGAAGATGTTATCCTACTCTCATGCTTCCTAGTCCCTCATGCATCAGGAAGATAAAGAGGGAGCTGTAAATAGCCCAGATAATTGTTTGTGCCAGAAAAAATCATTAAGGTACATATTTACTTTAAAAATACAGATCCCCCTCCTCTGCCCCACTGCTTCCCCCCACAAAATCAGAACAATTTTTAAGCCTTCTTTTTCACTCATGTGTTGCTATTTTGGTAATTAATATATCTACCATAGCAACACATTTCAGGCTTGAGTACGTATTTTCTTGCAAACACTCTCAAGTAGGCAGTTTAACTATTTATCTTTCCTATATCATATTCACAACAGATGTTTTTCCCCTTGTACAATAATTACTTGTACTCTGTTCCCATTAGGTATGCACTTAGAAAAAAATGATATGATTACTATTTAGTTGCTTTTAGCATGAGTAGCCTGAAGGATTGCATTTTATGATACACTTTTAATCACTGCATCATGACAAAATAATACAGAACAAATCCAGAGTTGTGGCTAACCATCTACCTATGGACAGAGTTTGGAAGGGATGATCCTGATGTTCAATTACAGTTCTAGAAGTCAGCATTGATTTCCTGATCTCCTGCTTGCTGCAGGGATAAATAAAATCATAACTATTTTAGGCTATTGAAAGAGTCTCAGGAGGAAGAAAAACACTAAAATGGTCTGTCAAAAATAAATACTGTCAAATTAGTGTTAGTCACCTATTCTTGAGTTCTTGTGGTTCCCTCTTGTCAGCAGTCTGAAAGGGCTGCACAGAGTTTCCTGACTACTGCAGTGCTCCTGAAACTCTAATCCCTTCCTTTCCAGCTTTCTCCATCTCCTCCATTTAGGCACATTTATGTCACATCTTTGCTTCCTGTCTTGCTGTTAAGATCCTAAGTGCCAGATGCAGTTGTTTAGGGTGGGTTCTTTTATCATGTGTATGTGGTGTGGACCCTGGAGTGGCCCTGGACTGCAATTACTGCCAGAACTTCACTAGATGAAAGAGTCCTGAGCTAAAGCCCCTCCTGACCCCCTCACACCTTGGTGTGCAATCCATGAGTCCACAAACTTCTTCATCCTCGCACAGCCCTCACTGTGCCAAGCCTCCCCCCTTTACCCTTTGACTGCAGAAGTGGTCCCCGTCACGTGAGGGCAATAAAGATTGGGAACCACTGGCTACAGGCATTCCTTTAACATGGCACCCTGGAGGATAACTGCTGTGTTTTAGTGCTTGGCATAGGGCAGCACTGGAAAACACAGCCATGCTGGTAATGCTGAAAGCAAGCATAAGTCACATTTTAGATCTCCGTGGTGGACAAAACCTTTGCTATTCAGAAAAAGCTCTAAGCCAAAGAGTCTGACCGAGGGCTGCCTCATCCACTGTCAGAATCAACACAGCAGTCCAAAGCAACCAGACCTTCTAACTGAAGCTGTAACAACTGGCTCCCACTGACTCTCACTCTGGAAGGCAAAGCTTCCCCAGTCTCTTTCCTCCTCCTACATCATTTCCACTCTCCTCATCTGGTGCTAAGTCAACTACTCTGGCTGTGCCATATTCTGACACTCAGTCATGACAATACATTGCATTTGCTGTGTTGGAAGGACTCAAACTAACTCATCAAATATTAAGTCTGGGCCTTTCAGTGCCATGTAAGAGGACTGTTTTACTCCAGGCCTCAGTTACCAGGACTCAGGGAGCTCTTGTCTTGATTTTTTCCTCAGTATTAACAAGTCACTAACGCTCTTACTCTTTTGTCTTCCTTTCGTAAACTTTCTTTGAAAGCCATAATACATCATTGTTTCATTTTCACCTAATAAGCAATGCTTCAGAAATGACTGTCTCCTCCAGCTAGAAGCAACAAATGTTCTTTTAGCTATTCGGTCTGAAGGAAGTTTATCTCCTAACTGTTGCTCTCCTTGCTTCCACTTGTTGCATGCAGATACACTGCAGCTTAAAGCCTTCTGCAGTGAAACTGAACGAATAGTAAAACTAGTCTGACTCTGCAGACAGCCAGCTCAGCTACCTTTCACGCCACATCATATCATATGTGTAGGTTCACTCCAGTGAGTGAGTAACAAAAGATGCCTCCAGCATTTCTGAGAGCTTTTGGCTTTGGTAAGACTATTCACAGAAGTATTCCACACTTTCCTTTGTGCTTTCATCTTCACTTGTATTATTTCTGCCACTGCACTTCAGTGTGAAAGCCCTCAAATATAAAAATGATGTTTAAACTGATTCCCAGGCACTGGAACCTGATGGTCCTTCGTCAAAGCATTGCACAGTTTTTTCCAAAACTGCAGCAATCTCCCAAAGCAATTCCCAAGCACAGTTTATGAAATAATACTAGCTGGAAAGCATTCCCTGCGCAGTATGCATACACCCACCATTGTCTGGAGGCTGAGTGGAACAGGGAGAACTGGTCACCCTGTGCAGCTGGGCTAAGAGCCAGAGGGTGCTTCTGTGCATCTATAATTTACTAACACAGATGTGGCCAAGGAGTCTGACAAAAAAGCACTTCATTCAGTGCCTTCACCTCAGTGAAGGCACTGAATTTATCTCAGTGCAACACTCCTGTCCTGTGCAACAGCCTGTTCCAAACGACACCCTTTACACACACAGCTTAAATTTATCCACGTCAAAAATCACACTACGTTTCTACCAATCTCAGTGGCTGTGGGACCAGGTATGCAGCCTCTCTGTCACTCAGCAATCAGTGCTGAGTGTTTCAGTGTGACTAACTGTGTGTAGTACCAGGCTGTGAGTTGCACCAGCATTGAAAACTGCACGCAAAAACTGCCCATGGTCTTACTTTTCTCTCCCTTCACACTGAGGATACACAGTCAGGACACGAAAGAGGAATAAGCAGGGTTTTCCTTGGCATGCTATTTCAGTGTAGGTACCACACAGCCACCAGGACAGACCTGAGACCCTAATCCAATCCTTTCATCCCCTCATGTAGCCTTTAGTACCCTGCTTGCACAGCTCGATGCTGGTGGCACTCATGGTGCACAACTGCAACAAGAGGAAGAGAACTGAGGTCCATTAATCAGATCCATCCCTATACTCCAAATGTGTTCTTTTCAGGTGTTACTTCCCAGAGGAAGTCTGAGTTGCTTTTATAATGCTCTTTCATCCAAATATACTGAAAAAGTAAAGACAGTTCATCCGTCTAGTCTTCTGCCTTTCTTTTTATATATTATATAGCAAGAGTTCTAAGAAACTCCTGTAGTAAGAGAAACAGAGGAGAAATATTATTGTCAGTCTCTTAACATTTACCTTCAGAAGGCAACTTTAGCTTTTTTCAAATGTCTGCTAAAAGTCGGATGAACAATATAGAGAGAAGTCTGCCAAAAAATGCCAGTTCTCTGCCTGTTTCTCCTTCCTTTGGCCAGCTTTTTAATCAGGCTACACACTAGATCATACATCATACATAAGAAGCTTCCAGTGAGTGCTTTTACCTCAGCCTATTTGTGTAGAGACGGTTCTGCAGTAACATATGTATGAGTCACATCTTACTTCTATCATGAGGGACCTGCATCAGCATAAAAAGGGAAGACCTCACTTGACATTGCTGATTTCTACAAGAGAAAAGAAGGAAAACTAAAAGGTTTCTTTCCTCGAAAAAAAAAAAAAGGCACAACAACACTTTTGACATATGTCGAAAGGAACAAATAAAATGAAAACATGTTCTTTTCTCCTAGAATATCTAAGACAGGATTGATTATGTGTTAGAATTTACAGCACAAAGGGACAAAGTTGGAAGGGCTGCTAATGTTAGAACAAGCTACAGCAATTCAGAGTCCCTGAATACATGGAAGAAAAACAGCAGTGACATCATTCAAACGTGTTGCAAGTTATTTAGGAAAGTTAACTCAACCTTTCATCTTCGGATGAAAACCTACAGCTACAACTAAAATCTACAGACTGAGTGGGCCATACATCCTGTGTGCGTGTGCAGTCCCAGATACCTTATCTTCATTTCAGGGGATAAAATCAATGAGACAGATCCACCCTCACTTCAGAGACATAAAGTGAATGAGAAAGATGTTCCAGCTCATGAAATATTGCAGACTCCAAAGGAATACCTGCAGATGTCAGAAAGTTTCAACAAAGGAGGCAAAATCAAACTCTAGAATCTGAAAGTCATTTCTGCAGTTTGAGAACTCTTAACTTTTACAAACTGTTACTAAATGCCTGTTCTCCTGATGCAAAACAGGGTAGGTCATATAATGGAAATCACCTGATGCTTTTCCAAGCACTTTGGAAATAAGCATATCTTTGGACACTACTCAAGTAAATCATAAGGTTTTTAGCAAGGACCTAGTTGATAGAAATTATGGTCAAAGGAATGGAAAAGATGTTGAAAATTGAGTGTTGGTTCAGAAGGTACAGACTGGCAGGAATAAAGAAAGATGGGAAATTTCCATATTACCTGCATATCTCACTTCTTGGAAGCAGAAAGAACACCCCATATATTCTCCTCTGAATAAGCATCTATTCTAGAGCTACTGTCAATGGCTACATTATAAAAGGTCACCATTAATTCCCAGAAATATTATGCACCTGGTTCATGTGACACATCATCCTACATAGTATAAATAATGATGTTTGTGCCCTGAAGCTAAGAACCCAACAGATAAAGGATGTTGTATGGCCACTGTACAAGATACATTGAGCTCAGTGTGCAAACCTGACAGTCTCCAGGCCAGCAACGTATAATTCAGAGCTTCTCTCTCTTCTCTTTGCTCATTTATTAAGTGAAAGAGAGCGTAAAGTGACAAAGGGGACAGGGAAAGAGCTGCTTGTGCCTCTGTATAGAAAAACACGTGCCTTTAGCCACCCTGTGCAGTCTCCCACAGCTCGGCTACAATGCGTTTTATAGACTAGAGGTGAGCATTTCCAAGGCCACTGCCAGAGCCCATCGCCAGGTAGAAGAGCTCACGCTGTGGCCCTCATGTCAGCTTCTGCAGTTGTAAGCTGAAGAGATCCACTTTGTCTCACCCCTTTTAGTGACAGTAATTCCAAAAGGGAAGTGTGTTAATGGGTACTTAACATACTGCCAAGTCCTTCAAGCATATACTTGGAATACTGGCCAAGAGAGGTGGGAAATGCTTCTTTTAACTCATTTCATACATTGCTTTTCATTTTGAGCTTCCAGTTCGAGATATCTGACCCTCACTAATCTCTGTTTCCTCCAAAATTTCAAAATCATACATTCAAACAAATCCAGCTCTGAAAGATCCAAGGCAGTTTATGCAAGGACTTCACAGATGAAACTACTGCTGGCCCTACGAAGTGTGTAAGATGCAGACAGGCGCTCACTGGGAGAGACTGGCTTCCCAGTCTTCCCTGTCACTTCACATCTTAAAAAACTATCACGATGTGACATAGAGAACTTAAAATAACAACTAATTCCATTTAGAAATAGCTCTATTATTCATCACACATTTTCTGGGGTTTGTCCTTTTGTTTTTAATACTGAGGATAGTTTCATAAATATTGCAATGTTTGTTTCTTAATTAATATTTTCTTGGCAGTTTATCCCTAATATATTGCTATAAGTAAAGCTGTCAATTAATTTCTTGGACTGATTTAACCTTTTTCTTGAAAAAAAAATGCATTTTGCGGGGCATGATTGCTATTCAGGAGGATTGGCTAATGTTTTCCTTTTGCCATTTTCTGCACACAGCTTAGAGTGTTTTTAGATTTAAAAAGGAAATTATATTAACATATTTTATCTCAAAGTAGAGGGTAACCAGATAATTTTTTCTTTCTATCCAATGGGATTGAAGCAATTCAGTTCTCAAATTGTAGATTTTTAAGTGAAGAACTATGGAATTAGAGCAAAAGAATTTTCAAAAAAACCCTCCAAAAGTCGTACTGTTAAAAGAACAAAGGAGGGAGAAAAATAAAAGGAACACCATTACGTGCAAGAGAACATCTAGAAATAAACTTTTCTTCGCATTTCTTTGATGCCCCAGTCTTGGCTCCCACTGATTTTAGTCAGCAGCCTTTGAGTCACTCTAAAAGTTTCTGAAATAGCTGCACTTGTCATGCTTCCTATTTGCCCTGTAAAGTTTACTTTGACCTTTGTATTACAGATCATCTTAGTGTTGGTTTAGCACATCCAGCATCCTTGTCACAAGTCTGCTGCCAGGGTCTGTTGCAGGGGAGTTTACTTTCTCAGAGTGGCATAGATGACATTTGCAGCCAAACAAACTAAAAAAAAACCAACAAAAATAAATAAAAATATTCCCTCCAAGTTTTGATCCATCCTGTAAAGTTTTGTTTTCGTTTCCAAACAGAGACAAAACCACCACACTCAGGTTGCAAGGGGAAGGAGGAAAGACACTACTGATGAAAACATCTTATTACAGCATTGCCACAACTTCATCACCAAAATCTCCCCCAGCCTTCTTGGGCTTTCATTGCGTGCTACTTCTGTTAAAACTGACTAACTTTTTCATGAGGTGTATTATTTCTCAAATATAGCACTTTCAAATCAGTAACTTCATTAGCCTTAGAAAAGTTGATATGTTCTTTTACAGTGCCACAGTAACTGATTTTACTCTAAACTTGTGATCTAGATAGTGGGATGCTACTTTGCTGCAAAGACAATAGATTTTTACAGAGTTAATATTTGTGAAGGACTCCAGAACGTAGGTATAGATCCTTGTATTTTCAGTCCTAGCATGAAGCATAAAATATGACACTTAAATAGCAACAGTTTGTTTCTGTGTCAATCACTTTTAGCAAAAAACACCACGAGGGAGTTGTGATAGGTAGCTCTTGGAAAAGTCATCTCTAATGAAGTCAACAAAAAAAAATTTGTGTTTGGCTTCAATAAGGTCAAGATGTGACTCTAAGCACCTGAACACCTCCAACGCTTAATACTGTACTTCATACAGTTACCTGTTGTGTAGACAACAGCTGCAACAACATGGTTTTTTTAAAAGCATATGCATTACAAAATAAATCTGACCTAATTTGCTGTTGTAAAGACCATCTATTTATATAGAGAGTTCAATAAATTTGACTGTGGATTTTTTTTCATTGTCACATGGTGAATTAAAAAGTAAGAAGTGGAAATTGTATCCCATTTGCAGAAGAGTTACTAGTGACTTTCCCTTAAAAGTTAAAGCTCCTCCCATTCTCTGTCATCCATAATGTTAAGCCAATTCTACTCCATAGGCACAAAAATGCATGGATGTGCACGTGGATGAAATTTCCATTGAAGCAAATGAAATTCCAGACATCTAAAGACAGGGTTTAGCCCAGAGTACTCAGTGTGTGACAACTCATTTATTCTCACAGCAAAGAACTGATGAAGGAGAAAGGCTCTTAATGTGACACAGAGAGCTCAAAAAGCCAAAATGGGAATTCAGGAAATTGTTCCACTGTTTTTTTAAAGATACTTCTGCATGTCAAGTCTATGCTCAGCATGGTGGACCCTGCTCCCTCCAGTCTCCAGTAAGGTCTTATCTGTCCTTCAACTACAATTGCGGAGTGGCTACAAATTTCTCTATTTCTTTTTCTTCTTAGCAACAAGTAAACACAATACTCTGATGGAGGTCAATGTACCTTGACAATAAATTGATGCAGGATACTGAAAGAAGTAAGAAAGAGTTGTATTACCAAAAAAAAAAACAAAACCAAAAAACCAACAAAAAACCATTGTTTTGATACCAAAAAGATGAACAATTTTCACTACTAAAGCATTAAGACCTTCCATTTACTTCTTATTACTCAGAAGTTTAATTTTTTGACAAAAAAAAAAAAGACTTAATCAAACAGAATGTATCACCAAATAGTTTTCATGCAAGTCAGTAAGACTGAGTGGAGAAAGTGAGCTACTACTACAAGAAAACTCTTAGGAAACTATAGAATTACCTAGAGAAGGAGTATCTGTAGTTTCCAAAATGCAATCACAGCTGACAGAAAGTCTCACCTCTGTTTACAATCTCACCAGAGACTAAGGACTGAGAAACAACAGGAAACTGTTTAGTGTCTTGTCTTTCAAAGTAATCTCTTCAGATTTAGAACAAGCAGAAATGCTGAACTCACGTGAGGACACTTTCACTACTGCTGCTCAATGTTTTATGTGGTGTTCTGTAGAGACGTAGTAGGTTTCAGTCCCTCTTGCTCCCAGACAAGCATTTTTCACCAGAAAAAAATAAAATAAAATAAAAAGAAGTCATGGACAATAAAATCAATTCACTAAAGCGTTTCCTGACAATGCTCAAATATCTGCATCAACTCAGTGTTCCTCTCAAAAACATTCACAGTAAAGAGAGAATTTTTATTTGACAGCTGACCAGCAGGGAAGAACCAAATGTTCAAATTAATGGTAAATTTAAGTCAAGAGCAGAGTTGTTGGAGTATGGATGCAGACATATAATATAGACTGCAACGTGCAGCCTGAAATTTTGAAAGCCTCCAGAGAAAGGGTAGTGGAAAGGTTTATCAGGAAGTAAGAAAAATAAAGGATGTGCCCAAATGTTGAGTAAAGGCTGGAGAACATCAGAAATATGGCATAAACTAGTGCTGTCAGGATGATACTAGGAGCCAAAGACACGGTGTCCCTCTCTAAGGATCCCAGGTGTTTATAATGTGATGCTACAAAACCAAATGGTTTCTCCTGAATGCTGAGCACCACAGAGATATTTCATGTGAAGCTTAGCTCTAGAAGTAGTGCTGAAAAACACCCCCAATCTGGAGGAATTTTGGACTATTATCCAAGAATGGAAATTTAAGGACATCCCTAGCTTTTCTTCAGTAACATCTGAAGAAGCCAAACAACACAGGGGCAGAAAAAGAACAAAGCAGCCAAAGTAAGAACTTCAGTAAGGACTGATTGATTTCAGTAAGGACTTCAGAATCCCTGGTCATACCGCCAGTTATACCTACACAGCTAATGACAGTTCTGCATCATCAGGCCTGGTGCCCTTTCCTTGTCCTTCTCTCCCATTCTAAATATTTATTTTTTTTTAAATTGAAAGATGTTCTGGACTTGACACCAAACATTTCATGCGTCAGGAAAACATGGGTTAGGGATTTGGAGCTCTGCCCAGTATGAATAATGCAGCACAGTACTATGGCAGCATGAACTGTTAGAGAAATCACAGCTGCTGGTCTAGACAAAAATTAGGTCTTGGTATGTTCTTGATGCCAGTCAGAGGCTTCAGGACAGGTACTGAAATATGGATTTCACATGCCATGTTAATTCTGTCAGCATATGTCAAATAATCCTGTGTCCCCCGTTCCTGTCCTCCCCAATCTATTCATCTATCCTTCATATGCTGAAACTTTACTCTGTTGGCATTTTCTCCCTAGAACTTTTGCTCTGGAAAGCTAAAACTACAGCATGCAAAATCAGTAGGTATTGTAGATGACAAGCTCTTTTGACAACAAAACTAGAATCTCATGTATTAAATACTTGTCCACTAATATTCATTGCATTTTTTTGCTTGCTTAGCCTTACAATATTATTTTCCATGGATAAGGCCCTTAGACCTATTCTGATTTTCAAGCAAACCTCAAGGTCTAAGTGTGTATAAGGCTTAATTTTATTTTTCCTTCCCTTCACTTACTGTCTTTACTTTGGGTAGCAATGCTTAGCTGATATTCCAGAAAAATCATCCTCCAGCTCCCAAGCACAGCATAATCCGTGTTGAGGCCACGGGCCATGCCTGCATCCTGATTTCTGCTCTCTGAAACAGTCAAGCCCATTCTCCTGCTAAAGAGGGAAATTAAAGAATATGGGGCTACTGTGTTACAAAGGTCCTAAAAGTAAGGGGTTGAAATATTAGGTGCAGTGCCAGGTGAGTTCCTCTAATCCAGTTTCCCACCTGAACTACACTTCAGTGGTTCAGTTCTCACCCTAACAGAGAAGGAATTCATCCCACAGTTCTTAGCTACACTCAAATCTGACCTTAGGGATAAAGAGAAAAGAATAATATGCTGCAGTAGCTGAAATTTAGAGAGCAGCCAGGAGGGTAAGAAGATGCTCTCATTTCTATCCTATCATTTCTGTATCAATTACAGCAGGCACATCCCAAATAAAATCACATAGAGTCTTGGAGACTTATCTTGGAGAATGGGTCATCACCAGAAAGGACCAGCAATTCTATGTTGACTCAACCCTGAGTCATTTTTCATTGTGTTTCGACTGACATTGACTTTACATCATATTCATCTGAACAAGGAGTCTCTGCCCTTTCCACTAATCCTCATCATAACAGAGAAGAAAATCACAGGGAAAAAGAGGGAGGCAAAGATACTATGGCTAAAATTTACCTTGCAATAAAGTAATATTAAGCTTCTGATGGGGCACATTTTCTTACTTTATGAAGGAGTTTAATGATGTCTTTTAAGTGCAATAAATAAATTGGCTGCTTGAAAGCATTCGCAGGCTAGTATTGCTTTTCCCCTGTTAAGTCTGCTAATTACGCCATTTTTCCATGAACTGAGAACATAAAGTGCTTAAAACCAGCTTTGAATCAGTTCTCTGAACTCTAGTAGCTCCTCAGAAGTGCATCACTATCAGAGTATCCTCACTTTGCAGTGAATACACTCTCAAAGGGCAAGATTTCTGTGTCTGACTGTAAATTCCTTCCCTGACAGTTTTCTCTCAGAAGTGACCAAGCTTCCATCACCAATTTTCTGCTAAAAAAGATCAACCTGGGCATTTCAATTTCCACAAGAGCATAGCTAGTCGCATGTAAAAATTTAAGAATGGATCCTTAGTTAGGTTTCCAGCTACCAGACAGTACACCTTATTCTAGGTTTCATTTTATGAGTATTTGAACTAATAAAATTCAGAAGTAACTTATTTAAAGAAGCTATATAGGCAAAATAAACTAGTTTATCTGTGTTAATCCCTCATAAGAAAAACTGCCCCATACTATCACATGAAATATTTAAACCTACGATGATAATGATAAATTTGCATCAAGTCCAAGTATTACATGTCACGCCCGAGAATTTGTCAGCAAAATTCAACAAACTGGTTTGCACTTTATCATCTATTCTTAGCCTTCTTGTTTATTTATTCTTACATGTACAAAGATGCCTACAAATCTGAACCCACTCTGTCAACCAGGCTTGTATCTACAGGACGCATGCAAAGCCAACTTCAAAATGAATTTTTAATCATTTCTTTTTAAGGCTGAGAACAGAATGGATCAAACATTGAATATATTGTAATTTTCCGAGTTCTTCTTGTAGGTTTTTTGACTCTGAAGTGAAAAAATAAGATGGTTCTCAGTCCTTAGTTTTTCATCTTCAAAAATATGAAATTCTCCTTGAGACAAGGGTTGTTTTGCTACTGGGTTTTAAAAAAAATAATATATATATGTGTATCAAAAAAAAAAAATCCAAGTGCAGTTATTTTCTCTTTTCAGAAATATGAAGCACTGTAAGCAGTACTTTTAGTTGATCTTAAAACAGCACATGGGCTGCTGTTTTCATTTCAGGAATGGGGAAAAGAGACAGACAAATTTCTTCTGATTTAGTTTATATACTTCCTTTAGAAAGCATAGTGATCACCAGAAGACATACTTTAGACTCCTGGTGACTTCTTGAAACTTTGAAATTGCACGTATGAGAAAGTGGTCACCTCACTTTTCATCAGGTTATGGACCGTAACATAGAACAAGTAAATATTTCCTGGCAATTCTGCTTTTCCTGCCAGCCTGGACCCACAGCACAGTGTGCAAGCAAGACTTTGCAAGCTAAATGTTTCCAAAACTTGCTGCTCTGGGGTAATATTTAGATTATAAAAATATGCACTAATAATTATTTTTCGTCTCCTTAGAGATACAGCACATCTCTGAAAGGACACACACAGTGTCAACCAGTTATGAATGTTTAAATAACACATTACTTTGCTCATTTCTTTTATATTTTAATGTTAAATAATATGCATAGAGAGTCCTAATATAATAGAACTAAAAAATACGTATCTTCTAAAGTAAATCAAAGTGAAGTTAAATTATGCCTACGATAAATTTATTTCAGCTTACTGTCCCTTTAGGTTTATATAAATCTAATTTTCATTTTCAACATATTTAAATTATTTGCAATAGGGTTCCCTATTAAATAAATTGTTTTGAGTTTGAGGGAAGAAGAGACTCTATTCTGGTATTGTATTTCTAAACAAATAAACAAACAACAACAAAAAGAATAAGAGAAATATCAGGTTTTTCAGCCTCCAGAGATTTCTGATAGATTATTTCATGTGTGGGGTTTTTTTCCTCCCTAACAAATACACAGAAACACATAAAAATATCCTACAGGGAAAAGTTGATTGAACTGGCCAGTCACTGATGGTAAATATGAGTCTAGCAACAGGAAATTGATCAATTTGAAAATGAGGGATTATCAGGTTAGTAATTATGATTTCAAGCAAAAGAAACAGAAATTTCCCTAGTGTCTTGGAACCCAGAAGTAAAATATTTTGATCATATAAATTCAAATAAATGTCTCCAGTGTTATTGTCATTGTAAAAATTCTGCCTTTGCAGAAGTCTGACAATAACTCAGAGGAAGTTGAATATAATGAAAAATGAGAAATCAAGGATCTTTTTTAAGGTCCTCAAAGGGGAAACCCTGCTTTTGCTTAAGGAAGGAAACTCAGAGGTGAGATGGAAATCACAAGGAAGCACTGAGTCAGTACTGGAGTTAGAGAAGGGCAGAGAAACAGTGCAATGAGATTAGTAGCTCTGTCTACGCAAATACAGATATCCAAGTTCTTTAATGCTAGAATTTCTTTTTCCAGCTCCCCATGGTGGACAGCAGATGTTCATAGTAGGATTTCATGAGGGAAAATAAAGCCCAGAGAAGTCAGGTTGGGAGAAACTTTACAGAGCTGCTGATATTTAGGTATTCTAGACTTCATGATGAAGGTACCCCATTGCTCTCTAAAAGGCAGAAGAAAAACAGTGTACAAGCTCCACAGCACTGCTCTGTGTCCATTACTGCAATTTCCTAAAATAGCACAAACAATATCTGTTTGATATTAGTAGGGTAGTATCCAGTGGTGTTTCTCATAGACTGACATTTTACTGCTTTGGTACAAGATCCCAAACAGTTCCAATGACAAAAAGTCAGTGGGGTCAATGCTCAACGGTGAGCCAAGTTGTGTTGCAGCCTGTTCTCTCTTCTGAAAGACTTAACTACCTTCATGGGACCAGTCACAGAAAGGCCCTTGAACAGAGCAGCAACTTTTCCCTTTCAAACTTAGCTGAAGTATTGAAGTAAATACCTGGGACTGCTGTCCTTCCAACTATCCTAGATTGGGATTTATGACCTCTAAAGGATTTCAAATCCTAAAAGGACTTGAGGGAACTTTCCTAAGCTCCCACATCCAGTGATGCCTGTGGCAATGTTGTATTGCTGAGGAACCTTTGAGGTGGGGTTTGCAATACTGTGCTGAGATATATGAGAGTCAGAAGAAAGCTACGGGAATTCCTAGTATTAAAAGCAGGGGGAAATCCTGAATCATCCAGGGCCACACTTTTGTAACTATTTAGTGGTAAAGACCTTACCTTCTGGCCAAGACTCTCCACAGCATTTGGCAGTAAACAAGTCTGTAATGTGAAGATGCTGAATCATATATTCCCCACACATGCATTTTCCCATTGAGCTGAGCTCTGAACAAAACATCTGTGAGAGAATTTTCATTTCAAGAAGTGTGAAAGAACATAAAAATCAGTGGGTTTTTTTTATTGCCAGTGCGTGAAGGAAACAGATCTCAAGCTCCTCTCCTTTTCTGATAAAATACTGCTATTCAGTGGTCTGAAATAATATGGGCATATCACCCAAGTAAGAACTTAAGCTTTGAGAGATCTGATGACACTTTTGACGAGTCAAGATTCATGTTCTCCCACATCTGGCTGACACATCCAACACCATTCTCCCCTCTCCAGTGTTTGCTACTATATGAGGAAATAAGAAGACTTGAAAGAAAAATGATGGCATTCTTGTCTGAAATCTCTTTATAACAAGGCAGCAAAGGATATGAGAAAATTTAAGACTTTTGCCACCCTAATCACTTACTTAAAATCAGTGGTGGCAGCCCCAGTGTGCTATGGAAAAAGGCACCAATTAAATATTACTCATTTGCTCTTATTTGAGTTTTAAATGCTAAAGTTTCATAAAGTTTGAACATCCACTCATACAAATATGTAATAAAATCCTAGAGATCCTAGTCTATTGACCTGGTCTATTTGGTCCTACCAAAATAACTATTTTGTTTTATTTGCAAGACTAATGTTTTTTGCAAAACTAAATATTTTTGTAGGCGAGACACTGATATCCTGGGTCTGTAATGAGTCTTGTAAGGTGTAACAATGCCTGTGGAATCATTGATTTTTTGTTGTTGTTGTTTACCCAAAAGTGAAAAGATTTTAGCAGGTGGATTGTCAGATAAAATCCCTTCATGAGAAGAGCAGAGATTCAGATGTCTCTTGCATAGGTTAACTCCCTGCCCTCTCCTGGAAACAGAAGGAAAAGGAGTGTCCCTGCTGTGCTGTTAAGAACTTCCAAACCAGCAGCTTGCATTCATACAGATTCTTTCATCCACTCCTCAGGAACAATTCCTTCTTTCCATGTGAGCTGGAAGACTTGGGAGCATGGCTAGAATACATTTTTAACAGATGTTTGTCAATGTTTGCCATGCCGGTTCAGAATCTGAACACTGTTTGGTATGAGGAATTCTGTGCATCTCTCTTTCCAAATGAGATATGAATATTCATTCATTCACCTTCCATGGCCTGGTGTCTCCAACATGCTGCAAAACACAGCAAAAACATCTCGGTACTTGTCTCAGGACTAAATAACCCACAGATCACTCAGAGTGCAATAACTGTCCACTTAAACACAGACTGGGTATCTAAAGATGGATCTCACAGCTGTTTCCTCTAGTCTGAGCTCCAAAAAGGACAGAACTTGGAAAGAAGTGATCTGCAGAATACTGATCACTTATGAAGGCTGGTTAGAAATGCAGCTGACAAAGTTACTCGGAAGGTACAAGAAGTATCAATTGCCTCCTGGCTATTCTGGAGATGCAGGCAAGGTATAAACAGCACAACTGTAGGACTGGTGACAGACTTTGTGATTCATAACTTGTCGAATACATTAGGTGGGAAAAGGGTCCAGCTGGTCCTCTTAGCTACAGTGTTTTTCAGATCCATCACAGAAACAATAACTGTATTTACTTCCATTGTTTTTCCCTAACAGACCTTTGGGAAATGGTGTTTTTACTGTGTTGCAGACTGATCAATTGGGAAAATTGGATCTGCCTAATTAGGCTTCAGCTGGGAACCCCAAGGCTGGACTGATACAAAGGATTGGAAACTGAGAGCCCATACAGAGCCCGCTGAGGCCAGGCAGGAGTCCAACAGCACATGGTTCTAGCAAATATTTTCTTTAGGTCCTGCTATGAAGGCTTTACTAAGCCTGCCTTTGGCTGAAATAGAACCATGCCTAAAGTTATATCTTCAAATGGAAAAACTGTTTATAAAGGCTCACATCTAAGATTTTTAATGAAATGTTTATCTCAAAAAGACCCAGGGGAATAAATATGCTTTCTTCTACCTAATTAAAAACAAACAAACAAACAAAACTCTAAATGGAATATTGGTAAAAAAAAAAACTGTTACCCTGCTTCAGTAAAACATTTAGGCTAATAACTGACACAGGGGAAGCAGTGCATCCTGTTGTCTCAGGCTTCTCAGGAGTCCAGGGGAGATCAGACTGAATGGTTTCCTATGTGGATTTCTGGTGAGCACACCGAAAAACAGATCCCACTCTTCTCAAAGCGCTCCCTGAGGCCAGGCTGTAGAAGGTAGATTCTCTAAGCTATTAGGCACCGGTACCACCCTCTGCTCAAGTCCACAAGATACTGCATTTACTGAGGATGTTACTGAGGAACAGTAACAGTTTAGGACAAAGAACTCAACTGACTTTAAGAAGCTTATAAAAAACATGCATGAAGTGCTCTTGGATGTCCAAGAGTGAGAGAGAAGGGATACAGAAGACAATAGGAAAGGCAGACAGGCCCTGCAAGAAAAAAGCAATTAAAATATTACTAGAAGAAATTAAAAAAAAAAAAAAAAGAGGTGCCACCAAATCAACCAAACAAAAACAAACAAACCAAAACAAACAAATAAACAAAAAAAACCAAATTGAAAACTTGATTAAAATAAATAATGACACTAGCACCTATGTTTTTACTTAAGCAATAAGTACCAGAAGCAAAGCAAACTTTTCTGGTACACCTTCATCAACTGTGGATTACTCATAAGGTCATGCATTTGCAAAGGAGGTTATTTTGAAACATTGGATTACTGCAGAAACAGCCTTATCTAAATTAGTTCTGCCCACACTCTCAGCCAATAAATTTCTCCACCTGTTTGCATATTGATTTTTCCCCCATCTTTTATTTATTTCAGCTTTGAAAAGAAGAAGTCTCTTAAGCAGCTAACAGGAGATATTAGTTCAGAAAGGTTATTTTTTTTCCTGTCAAATGTCTCTCTAACCAGATCACTTTACAAATGTAAATTAAAAGGCTTAAAAAGTGGTGATCCAGTGTAGAATTCTAATTCAGCTTAGATAACACATTTTCTCATTCAAAACACAATATGTTATTTTTGTGTTTAACACTCTGCTGATCTGGATCAGAACCCATTAGCTCTCAGCTGTCTTCTGGTATGTAAAAAAAGGATTGCCTAAAGGATCTATATTTTATTTTTTTAGTTCATCTAGTCCATTTTGCTTCCCTTTTTCTGCAACAAACAAAGCAATGCAATATATACTTATCAGTCCCACAGACACCAGCAAGTGTGAGAGTTAAAACAATAATCAACAGTAGCTTGTGAGATTTCACAGATGGACAATCAAGCAGCTTATGAATATGTTTTCTCTCTGGTTTAAAATGTCCTTTGAACAGATTTGCATTCCTGTGACACTCACAGCCAGGGCCCTTAACCTTTAATACCACTGTATAACAGTACTGGTTCTTGATGCTTCTCAGGTGCTAACAAATTATCTCTACTGGTTTAACCTTGAGCATTTGATCTCCTCCAAGGGTGTGACTTCTCTCAGAGATCAACAGTGTTATACGATCAAATGAATACCTAGGTAATACTCATTTAGTCATTTGTCATCTCATTTATAGCAATTTGTGTTTTTATTTCTGATGAAGTCTGCTGTCCTACAAAAGTCATCAGTACAAAAAGTATTAGAGTGTTTACTGTTCCTTGGAGACCCAGGTCTCCTGAATCATCTCTGGAAAACCAGTTGGCAGATCTTTATCTGCCTAAAAGAGAAAGGCAGACAATTCTTAGCTAAAAATCAATGCGTGCTCTGCAAACTTCTGTTTAGAAGCAAGTGCTAAGAGAATTATGCAATAACAGGAGTGTTGCTGACCCCTGTGGTTCCTAAGCAAAAGCAACAACCGTTACCATAGCCATCTACACTGTCCTACTGTGGTCTTACTTCTGAGTACAAGAATTTAGATGAAAGTTTCCAGTGCCAGTACAGTACGGTCCACAGCTGAGTCAGAGCAACTTCAGTAGATAAGTACATAAAAAGAATCAATTCCCAAAATAAATGCACAGATAAATAAATAAATAAAGGACAAAACTTACCTTTCTGCGATAAGAGAAGACAGAGATACTATTCCAATGAAGTATCCCACCCTGAATCTCACATAGTGGCTGCCCTACAAGCACGTGTGCTGGTTTGGCCTGACCTACTCAACACCAGTGTTTTGTCCAAATATTCTTATCTTTGAGGATTCCCTCACACCACAAGTGACACAGGTGGGACATTCAGAGAAAATGGACTAGCATAAACCTGTATTCAGTTTAATCCACTGATCTACTGTTTAGGCTCTAGGGCAAATTATATGGTTTTGTTTTCTCATATTCAATAAACATTTTTCCACAACATGTGTGGTTTTATGACTTTGCTGCTACTGCATTAATCATGAGTGTTCTAAGAGAGGCATATGAAAAACTCTTCCAGTTGTCTTCCACTACCTTGTGTGCAAATATTGGGAGAACCTGGACTAACTTTCTAGCCTGCAGGTGTCTTTTGGAAGCACAGACACCTAGAATTGATTTTAGATTGTATCACTGATTGCCAGGCTCTGGCTAACAAGTTCAGCTACAGCTTTAGTTCATGGACCTGATAAGGCTCATAGGTTGTCACAGAGCTCTGAAATGCTGCTTCAAGGTGTTTTCTGGCTAGAGATTTCATTTTAGACAGGACAGGTTCAAGATCAAGAAACTTAGGTCAAAGATTGTAAACCATTGAATAATAAGGCAGGAGCAGTATCATTTTACACCTGCAATGAATAGTGTTATCAGCTACAATAGAAAAATATTCTTCAAAGAGCTCACTGAGCTGAGTTCCCTGTTGTATTAAGCAATTGTATCATGCATGCCTTTTAGGCTGACTGAACTGTCCAGCAGCAAGCTTATTGTTTTTGGTTTTGTGCCCACTGCTCTGGTGGGAAACATCATCCTTCTGCTCTGAGGGTTGAGTTTTCACTGTGCTTTGAGACAACAGTTTTTACTTCAAACTAGAGCAGGCTGCAGATACACACCCAGCCTCCTGAGATATCCCAGCTGACATCCTGAAACTCACTTGCACATCTGAGCTCAGTGATCCCCTTCAGATCTGGTTTCTGACACAGGACCAAGTCATTGAAGTAATTCCCTGCCTTCTTTACTGTTATTTGCTATAGGTTTTCTTCTTCCTTGAATGTGTTTCCACCTCATCAGCTATCCTATTTTGTTCTCAGGTTCAATAATCTCTCCCTTGCTGAAAACAAACATATTATTTGGGGCCACGAGTAATACCTTTCCATATATATCAGTGAGGAGCTTTTTTCTCTTCTTTAGCCACTTGGGTGTCCAGTTCAATATGATGAAGTAGTTATCACCTTGTTCTGACTTTCCGTGATGCAGCTTAATTTCCTGATTAGATTCTTCTGTATTTAACTTTAACTCATAACTCCTGATTGCTATTTCAGTAATTTCATAACCCTTTTGAACACACAGCCCTTTGCCTTGAAGGCTTTTTCTGTTGTTCCTAAAATAAACTCCAGATGACTTTTCTACCTGTAACTTAAGGACACTGCTAGCATTTAAATGCTTTAGAGTAGCTGACATTTTTGCAAAGCTTTTTTGAACTCAAGAGCCTAAATACAATGGGCATTTCCCTAGGTCTTTTGACCATTCCTCTGTTCCCCAAGAGGAGTGCCACAGAGCCTCAGCTACTTAGTGCTATAATAACAGAGAAATCCCAAAGAGTCCTCAAATATCCTTGTTAATCCTCTTAATTTGTTGTTCTTAACCCATGACTAAGGGAGGCACTTGTCTATGTCCAGGCATATCCACACCTGCACAGAGTGAGATGTTTCTGCAACATGCAATTCCCTCCTCAGCTCCTTGAAACTTTCTCTGGCATTTCCCTGCTGCCATCCCAGCTCCCCTCTCTTCCCTGCTATCAGTCAGCCAGCCCATTTTCTCCTTTGTCACCTCTTACAATGGCCCCTAAAATATTTTCCTCTTGTCCTAAAAAACTTTGCTCCTGCCTCTAGTGCAGAGTTTCCAATTCAGCTATACTTATTTACAGACCTATTTTTATCCTTCTGTTTAGTTAACTTATATATTTCATAACAATTTAAGTGTAGCTTGTATCTGAGAACTACTTCACTATCCACTCCTTAAGCAGTTTGAGTCCAGAAATGCCTTTTTCAACTGTGGTTTGCCATCTTAACTCCATCCCATTATAAGCATAGAGTGCTTTTTTGAGTGTCATTTTCTACTTCTCCTGATTTGCACAGGTCCTTCAAATTTGACATTGCAATTGAACCCTTTATTCCGGCATGTTTTTGCCATCCTAGATATCCACCCACAGGTTCTGCACCAGAAGTTCCTTTTTCTCCCCTTTTGCCCACGCTCCTTTCATTAACAAGATTGGCATCACAGCACTGGCTCATTAATCACACCTGTTCTCTTTTCAGTATTTGGTACCACCTGCATCACTTATGCTACTACAGTTTTGTTACCTTGTTCTTCCTTGTTGTCTACCATACTATCCTTTATTTCTGCCTTTTTTTTCCCCCATTTTCTTTTGTATTAAAAAAACAACTGGAAGACACATGTGTTTCAGGCCCAAGATTTTAATACCGAAAACACCTCTTACGTCACCTATCCTGACTGCTGTACTCATGAGGTTAAATATGGTGGTGGTAATAAAAGTAGATTGTGAATACAAAAAATCAGCAATGCTCTATCACTATTTTACATACTCTTATTTTTTCTAAAAAAGGTGACTTAATTAGAATAAATTGTCTACTATTTTTTGTAATAACACAGTGTTTTTTGACAGTAATAGTAAAATTACATGTTACATTTTTTTCTGCTACTCCTTTCAAACATAAATATTACAGCCACTGCCAGGGCCAGTGTTAATTGTGCCTTGCACTATATCACACTTGAACTCTCCCTAAAGCAGTGAAAGTGCTTAGGGAGGCTACATTTTCTTTTTCACTTGCCTTCCAGCTTCAAGAAAATTTAATAACATCACCTAAAAGAGGCAAAGAGGTGTGTGGAACTTTTTTTCTCTCATGGTTTTTCAAAGAGATGACTTAATTTGCTTTCCTTCCTGCTATCTTTTTCATCACAAACTACAAACAAGTGTTATATCTCTTTTCTACCTTGTCTCAGAAATAGAAGCTGTTACACACCTACACAGGAGCACAAGTAACATGAGATAGACACACAGGCCAAAATCCAAGACATCATGAAGGCTGGGTAACAGAAGTACAGAGCCTGATGACTTGCAGTTCAAATCATGATCAAATCAATTGTTCATTAAAAAAAAAAAAGTTGTGACCATTTTATAGCAAATGGCTATCTGTGGATCGAGGAAAGCTATAAAACAAAATTTCAAAAATTATACTGTGCTAAGATAAAAACTGCTAAGGAAATTCCCTGTGATTTTTGGAGCTCTTGTTGAGATCTCTATGCTCTCATGAAAGTTGAAAGAAAAAAGGGAACATTAAATATTTGTTCTGGAATTTATAGATAAGCAGTGGACACCAAAAAAAAAAATCAAAACCCTTACCTTTCACCAGTGTTGAGATTTCTGGATACATCTGTTGAGATGACATTTCCTTCCTTTGAGGGCCACAGTCAGAACTAACAAAAACAAAATAGAAAAGAAGTCAGCTTTCTAAAAACAGTTTTTTCTTTATAAATTCTCCCACTTTTCCAGGTGTGTTTCCTTTTAGCTGGCGCAGGTGACCTGCTGGCACCCCTTGCTCTTCATGTTCCTGGAAATTGCTAGTTGATAAAATCACAAAGTGAAGAAAATGGAGTGAGGACCCCTTTTGCATGAGCACGGACTGTTTTACCTTACAAAGCCAACAGAATCATCATTTCCTCACAATGACAGATTTTGTGACTAATCCAAGTCATTTGCAAAAAGGTACAGATCAGTGGAAAAGCAAGGAACAAGGGAATAAGGTCGGAATAAGGGCTTCAAAGAAATATTCCAAAGGTCACAGATCCATTACTTGGAAAGCACCTAGGCTTGGAATGAACTTCGGTTAGAAATTTTTCATCTAAATTATCTTTCAAAGATAAACTGAGTTTTGACTAAAGTCAATGAGCAAACACACAGAACTGCAGAAATGTGTGTTATCAGTTTAAAATTCATCAGGGGTTTAATTATTTGGTAGAAATAAAGGAAGGCTTCTTGATTTGTTCAGAAAATAATACTGTCTGCAGGGATGAAAAAAGAAATAATGTATTTTTCCAGTCTAGCAACTGGAATAACCTGTGAAATGTTAGAGATATTTCGTCTTCATTTTTTATATATCCAAGCAAGCTGAACAAAACTAATTTACATAGTAGATAAATTGTTTTGGTCCTAGAATGGTATCCCAAAAGACATTTTAATATAAAAGGAATACGTTTGATGTATAAACTATATTTTTTAAATGATGTGGGTGTTGCCAGGAGTCTATACTCTATTAAAAAATAGCAGCAAAGCACTGGTGATTGTCAGTATATAACAACATTTTACCGTATCAGCCTTTTCCAGAATTTCAGACAACTATTCATGTAATTGTCTTTTTGCCCTTGTGTCAGAAATAGTAAAAATTTTGCCTTTCCCAGCTCTTATTTTCATGCATTATACAGCTTCTCAAGGAGCAGAACAGCAGCTCAGCTCTGACAGTACGAGTCCACGCTGCAGGAAGGCTTCTGTGCCAGGGCTGCTTCAGCCACAGTGCAGTATTTTCTTCCCTCAACATCTCATATCTGCGAGTGCAAGTTGGATTGATAAACTCCTCACCATGGCAGAACTTACAATGCCCAACAGGGATGGATTCTCTACCACAACACACGTAAATTCCAGGCTGGCATAGCTGGTTTGGTACTTGCCAAGTCTTTGGCATGTGGAACAGTTTGCATCTTAGACTTCCTCAGGAAAGACAGACCTGTTTTAATTCTGTCCAGGTTTTACCTATGAAGCAGGAATGACCGATTTATGCCACAAAATGCCCTGAAAGTGACACCAAAATAAGAGAAGCAGCTTTCATTGGCACAATGCTAAGACAGAGTGGAAGCCAGCCACAGGCTGCTTTCTACCATCGAGAGGAGATATCTGGAAGGAAAATCAAATGCACATAGATTGTTCAGTGGGACAGACAATTCCATTCAGGATCTATGGGTTATCTATTCACATGAGAGAATGTATTCCATAAACCAGGTCGTGGTTTTGTGACCAATTACTCTGTGATTTATGTTAGTGCTGTTTTGTAAGTTTTGCAGAAGGGAAAATATTTTAGAATTGAGCTATACCCATCTCTTTCAGGAAATGCTTTTATTTAGAAATATATCTTAGCTTTTTCTACAGGGATTAGTTATAAAACAAAAAATACTTTATGTACCCACTTAGGTGTGGATCAATAAAACTTATTTTCATAGCCACTGTGTTGATGCAGTAGTGACTGCTGAATCTGCCTTACTCCCTCTGCAATCCTTAACTTTTAATTCAGAAAACTCCATCCTGCTGTAAACTGTAAAGCTCCAAGACAGGGATTTAAGTGGGTATAGACAGTACAGTGAAGCCAACATACAGAAAACTGTACTCTAAATGCTGGACTTTTTTGATTTAAAACCATATTATCAAATAAAAAATGGAAGTTTTTTATTAATGAAATTATCCAAAAAAACTGAAACTACAATACTACAGCAGCTTCTTTTAAATTTGGTGTAGACAGTGGGATTTTTTAATCCATTCAATTCCGCTTTACAAATTAACTCATCAGTTTAGTGTCAGAACCTTCAAACTAGAAGCACAATGGGTACTGATACTGGGGCCTGCTCCATGGCAGACTTCAGAAGCAGCTGGGAAATGTCATTTTGGTGAGTTGTGGGGAGTATTTCTCAAGCCCTGTAGAAATGCTTGTATCTGCTTCCCATAATGTGAAAACAACTTGAGGATCAAAATCGGGGAAGTTTAAAACTCACATAAGTAAATGTCCAGTTAGCCACAAAACAGAGCTCACAGAACTGAGAAACGTCAGAGTTAAGTTTGCACAAAATTAACACTGCCCCCTTGGGAGGCCCATGATAATGCGACCTGTAATTAATAAGATCCCTTATTATTTGTCCTTCCATGGGACACACATGAAGGAATGAGCTGTTCAGTAGACTTTTACCATCATTTTTTAGCTATATTCAGCCCCATCTCATCCTCTGCAGCTGTCCCCTCACTTGTATAGACTCCTGGCATGACATTCCCATGGCTCCTAAGTGACACTGGCACAGGTTGGGACAAAGGAGAGTCCCTGCCTGAGGTACCTGAGCCCTTCCAATCACAGTCCCCTGTCTGACTGGGACAGTGTCACACATGCACCTCCATAAAACACCCTGGTACTCCCTTACTGAGGAAAATGCTGTAGACCTGCCCCTTTAACCAAGAGAAACAAAAAGAAGTGGAAAAACTGGGAAAACTGACTTTTTAACTGCCACGGTTTTGGTTTGTGTCTGAGGATCTTTTGCAAGAGCTTCCCTTTCTCGTTTCTCCTAAAAGCAGGAAACAAATAAATATTACAAATAAACTTTGACCAAAATCAAAAAACCTGCTCAGGTGGAACTATTTACTTATCACCACAGAGACATCTACATCCCTCCAGCTCTACTCCTTCCTCCCCAAAGAGCTACATCTGCATCCTACTCCCATGGAAGTGACAGGGAAAGACAGCAATGTCGTTAGAAAGCAGCAGCCTACTGGAACTAAAGAAAATAACCTTCATAATGGAAACTCTGAAAAGTTGCAAGCACTTGGAAAAAATTATACATTGCAGAGGTGATGAAGCAGATGTCACAGCCAGGAGACTGTAGATTTTAGTTAAGTTGTAAAGGTGAATGATACTAAAAAAAAAAAAAGGCACCAATAATAGCGTCAACCAAAGCAAAACCAGCTGAAAAATTCCTGCAGTATCTCAACTTTACCATAAATGACTGTGCTAATAAAAGATGCTGAGAGAATAAAATAAGAGAAAATACAATATTCAAGTCAGAAACATTTCTAAATATTCACTAATATTTTTAAAAAGTTTCCAGAAGGTGCCAGTGGCTGTTGAAGCAGAGCAAATCTGTTTCTATCTTGCTAATGCAGAGATAGCCATGTTCATGACAGATGTTTGTCAGTCACACCTTACATGCCCCAAAAGAGACATATTGCCCAATTAAACAACAACAACAAAAAAAAGGCACCTAGGGCAACTCTTGGGTCACATCTGGCTAACTAAGAGCAGCTGTGTTGGAACAAAGGTAGGCAAGTTCCCTGGTTATATAAGCAGCGTCAATATCCCCTGAAATATTAAGAGGCAAAATTTATTAAATTAATTGTGGGTTGGTTTGCTTTCTCTTCTCCTTGAAAAGATATGAATTCATTTATCAAGCAAGAGTTGTTTTCAGGTTGGCTTAGGGATTTTTCCCTTCCTGATTTAGCCTAATGTGAGATGCAAGGACTGGACTATTAAAGTAAAATTAATATCTTGGCTGCCTACAAATATGACAAACAAAAGAAAAAAAATCAACAAAAGTGTGAAGTTAAAACCGGGACAGAGAAAGCCGCCAGGTTAAAAACTAGTTTGATCATTACATTTCCTAAAAAGTATAGAAAATAAAATTTTACTTAGCTGCTACTATTACACTAAGAATGACAAGCAATTGGTGGAGTTAAATCTGCAAGTTCGTGGTCCGAAGTTTCCTAGCAGAGCTTTTTGAGCGCTGCACACACCAAACCTCCATTTCTGCAGTGTGTGAACACAGGGCTCTGGAGCTGGGAATGCCAGGGCAAGCAAGGGCTGCTTGATGTGTTGTGGACTTCACTATTTAGTGAAGAATTCATTACAGAAGGGCTACAGCAGTCAGAAGTTTTATCACAAAGCATGAAGCTCTGGCAGTGCTGGCTGCCCACGCTAAACCAACCGCTTCACATTTGACAGCCAAAGGATGAGGATGAGAAATAATTCAGAGCTTTTACCCCATCTCCTCTCTTGGGCTTGTATATGAAAAATCTAGAACTACAGGAGGAATAGAGGCTTTTTTTTTTTTTTTTCCCCCATGTCACAATTGCCTAGTAGAACTTGTTGAATTCTTTCTATCACAGTTAGGAGACGAATGGGATAATCATCTTCACAGAATTGGTCTAATTTCAGATGGTCCCCCTCTCCAATATAGAACAGCTGTAAGACAGGTAATGTCTTTGGTTATCTCGAAGATTGAGATTTCAGAAAAGTGCAAAAATTCAGTTCCTCCAACTTGAAGTCTGACAGCAGATGAGAGCATCAGAAGACTGGTCAGAGATGGTTCAGAGGTCACCTCAAGGATTGCTTTAAATGACAGATGTATTCATTTATGAAAACAGTTTGCTTTTATCAACACACAGTTGTCGTTTTTTACCGTAAACAATTACTTAAAAAGAAGCAGAAGACAGAAGATGAACTTGCTAGTACTTGTTAATTAAATGCCTTCAGTCTCTTCCTTTACCATTTTTTAAAGTTTAGAAACACAAAGGCAAAACATGAAATTAATGGACAAGGCCAGGTCAGAGCAGTTAAGTCATAAAGCACAACTGAAGCCAAGGCTACAACCTTTGCTGCTGAAGAGCTGCTTCAAGCTGTGGCCAGAAACAAGAAACCAGATTGTCCTCTAACAGAAGGATGTGAGTCAGGGCTTTCAGGAAGTCTACACAAAATGCCTCCCTTCCTCCTTAAACTTGCCATCAGCTGCTTCCTTCCTCCTACACTCATCTGCAAATCTCTTCCTCTTAGTACAAAGAAGAGAACAGAAATTTGAGGTTGCATTTTGCCTTTGGCTGGAACAAGAAAAACACTTGGTAGCAGAACCTCCCTAATTTTTAATCATTATAATTTATAATTATTATGGCCACATCATAATGTATCCCTAAACATCCATATGAAAGAGGACTGATTTGAAAAAGACTGGAAGGCAGATGCCATCAGCCTACCAGGTCAATGAAATCTGCTAGTAATTAAAGTTTTCTAAAGAACTCATTCTTTCTGATTTCTTTTCAATAACTTGAAAAGACAACACAGATGGGGGTCCTTCCTTTAAGTGCAATGATATTCATCAAATCCATTTGTAAATATTAGTTCAGTTGAAACAACACATAAGATATAAAATGTAATTAAGTTCTGTATAGATTTCACTTTCATGGAAGACTAAGAACAGCAAGAAAGAAATGATGTTATTCTGTTTCTAGAGCTCATAGGAACCACTAATGATTTCCAAAGCCCACGACTCATCAGCTGCAATTAAAACAATTGCAATGACAGTGACCCCAGCAGAAGAAAAAATATAATTACAAAGACAGCAAGAAATACAAAGAGATGAAGTTGGAATACAGATGTCACTGATTCATGGGATGCATGAAAGAATAATTCTGCGAGTGTAGCTGTGAGTACCTCCTACTCCAGAGTTACAACAAAGATGGCTGGCCAGAAAACTGCAATTCCAATGCACTGCACATCTCTGACTGAGGACTTGACTTCTACTTTGGAAAAAGACAACCCTGTGGACTGCTTCTGGAGGGAAAGTAAACATAGCCCAGAAGCACAGACCCTGCCAGAAGGTGAACCATGTGCTGCACACAGCCAGCCTTGGGGTTTTGAACATCTCAGATTTACTCATTTATTTACATAATATTTTTAGTAATAATAGGCAAAGACAGCCTAATTTCAACAAAACGGCTTCCACGAAAAAAAAATTATTATTAAAAAAAAAACCAAACAGTTTTGTAAAGTACTTTGTTGCACTCCTGATGTGGGGCTACTTTAATTAATATTTACATTATAAAAGAAAAAACAACTGAATAAAAAAAAATTCTGTATGTCAATATCTGGCCATTATTCTCAGCAAAACCTCCTTTCCCATTTTCTCCCTCAAAACATTTGCTTTCAATATCATCATCTTGGGCAGATTCATTGTCCTTTCTTCACCTGCTAACTTATCACATCACAACCTTTGATATTTTTAAGCATTATCTTTTTCATAGGTTGGAGAGAAGATCTGCATTTGCATCATTTTCCCTTCCTCCTCCCATCCCATGTTTGTAGCTTCTTTTCTCAGAGACCTGATGGCATCACTGCTGTATTCCCTGACGGGATGCTTAGACCACATGGGCATTTCCTCTTTTCCAGCTAGGCCCCCAATTAGAGTGATTGCTCCTTTAATACAAAAAAACAGTCAGAAGAGCTATAAAAAATGGCTACATCCCATTCAGAGCATTATTTATGCAAAGAAAAAAATATCAAATTATCACCCAGTTCAATAGCTTTGTGCTCAAAAGAGCTTGGAAAAACGCCTTCTAAAAGACACTGCCCCTGGTATCTGGCTGCTAAGCTGCCAACATAATCACCCCCTCAGTAATTTCAATGAAAATGAGCCATGTTTACAAAACCCCACTGTTTCAGCAAACTTGACTTACCCAACCAGAGCAAGTCAGCTGGCAGAGCTTGTCCTCCTTTGGGATGAAATATTGGGCAGCTCATAACTCAGAGAGGATTTGTGATACAAAAATCATCTCTCTGACCCTTTCCTCTGTCCTTCAGCAGTAAGAGTTAATCCCATCCAGGCCTACCTATTTGCAGGTAAAACTGACTTGATTTAAACATTCTCTCCATTCCATGCCTCCCCTCCTATTTACTTGAATTGTTTTGCAGGGTGCCAGAGTGCACTGATTTGTGATGGAAGTGAAGCAGGTAGACGCATTTAAAGAAAAAAATATGAGAGAGTCTCTGATGTTCAATTTTATGGTTTGGTGGTTTTTTGTTTGTTCGTTTTCCTTCTGTGTTAAATTTGATACTTGTCTTTCTAGTTTGGCCTGCATAATCTTGGTTGCTGGTGGTAACCAATTAAAAGGAAAGAACCCAAACTTGTTTTAAAGACTCTAGGCTGGAAATGGGGAAATAAATAAAATCCAACAGTCATACATTATGGATATCTGATATGAAAAATAATAAGAGACAAATCATTTTCTGAGCACAGAACTAGGCAATAAATCACAAGTAATAAAAAAAATTCACAAAAAAATTCTGGCAAAGAAACTATGTTGATGTTTCTAGTGGTTTGGACCATTGTTTCAAGGTTGATCTTGACATGTCAAACACTCTGTTAATACTACAGTGAAAGCTGCTCAGGAAATAAATCTAATTGCCAACCCATGAAAGGTTTCCTCCCAGACACTTTTCTAAGTAATCTAATGGCTTCATGTCTATATGGGTATTTTTAAAAGATACTTTTAATTCCTTCCTCTCTAATAGTCTTTAAATCTCAAACTATACTAGAGGATCAAAAACCTTTTCCTGGTACATGTAAGCAATATTTTTCAACAAAGCCAAACTTTCTATAAGAAGAAAAAGAGCTGATGAGTAAAACACTCATGAGGTCCATGATGGTCTTTTTTTTTCCTAATCTGTTTTATACAGTACCTGTACAAATACCAGGGGGCAAAAGAAACCCTAAGCCAGATAATCTCACAGTTGCTCGATGCCTCAATAAAGTTATGGAAAGCAACAACTAACAACTACTTCCATAAATTCTTTTTTGTTTCAAAATAAGACCTGCAGTCTATCAGCAGGAGCAGAATTCCTTTTTCAAGCCAATTCATTAGCATGCAGCAAAGGAAAAGAAAAAAAAAAATCTTGCAGTTAGTTTTGTCCTTACAAATCTAAGTCTCCATTTGGGATGCACATTCCTAATGTATGGTGCTCTGGTGAAAGTTGAGAGGGGAACAGAGGGAATGAGAAAGGGGATTGCACAAGAAGAGGAGGAATGTGAGCAAAGGCCCTGCACTGGAATGGTAACTCTGAATCCCAAAATTCAATATGGATGAAGATTCCTCCCAGACAAAAAGTGCCATCCCAGGAAGGTCTGTGGAGTGCCAAGAGTAACCCACCAACTGCACAGAGAGATGAAGGGGAAGGCCTTTCTTTCCTGGCTGGAAATGCAATCGTTCACTTCCAGAACCTCTGCGCTGGAATGGTGACTCTGAGTCCCAAAATTCAGTATGGACAAACATTCAAAGAGAGAGTGAGACAGGCCATAGAGCAAGTCAAGGTCAAGACCACAACACCTGTATTCTTCACTCTGTTCCCTTGCTCACACAGTCCTGCACAGGTTCCCTTGACTTCCACTCACAACAGCCCCGCTCTGGAGTCACTGGGGGACATGGAATGCGTGTTTATATACATTAGTTCTCCCACTGAACTCGGCAGTGTTTCAAGTTCAGGCAGAAAAGTACATTTTGAGAAATGAGTACATGTGGCATTTTCACTGACTCAGAGAGCCAAAATTACTCTATCAATTCATTTCCTATTTGGCAAGTGAGGTTTACATTTCCCTAAACAACCTCTCCAACACCACCGCTTCCTCCAACAACCCTGTAAGTTAATTCATCCTGTGAGCTTGGATGGCATCAGAGCTAAAAGACTTGCTTTGGAAACCTACAACAGCCTTAGCACGTTTTAAATCCCACCTACTCAGCCCCAGTCTTGGCCATGGACACAACCCTACATTTATGATATACTTATTGCCACTGTCAGCATTTCTGACCAGGGCAAAAAAGGGCCCACAATGCAACGAGCAATAAAAATGCCCACTCAGTACTTTTTTGAATTTCCTATTTGCTTATATAATCACCATTATTATTTTAATATCTGTTCCTAAAAATGTTTCATGTAATTTCAAATAATTATGAGAAAATATTATTTTATTAGTAGGAATTCATAATAAAGTTATGACTAACTGGAATTATTTATCAAAGCAATTGCCTGGCCAGAAAGAAAGAAAGGCAATCTATTTGTTACAATTACAGCATTTAAAAATGTTGGCTTTTTTACCAATTTTTTTTAAAGCCAGATAAAAAGATATTTAATTCCTTTTTTTTTAAATGAAGCATTTCCATCAGAGTGATTTTTCAACAAAAATTTATTTAATAGAGCAAGAAAAGTTGAAAATATGTAAATTTGATAGAAAATATGTGTCTTAGCTGATGAAGCATTTTCATTCCATTGTTTCATATTTGGAAAATTCAAGTAAATAATTAAAGCAGATGTACCTGCAGAACTCAGCACATGAAACATAAATGAAAAGTGGGCCTGACAAAAGGTGAGAAATATTCCCAGGATGGATGAAATGACCTAATGAAAGCCAGAAAATGAGACGTTAAGCTCTTACTCTTTCCCACTGTATCTTTTTAGTTTTGAGAAAATGTGCAGAACTTCCCTGATGGGTACTAAAACCTTTCCAGGATCTTTATTGCTCTGGCTGATGACTGATGAATTCTGACTGGAATTCCCTGCTCAGTATATCCTCTGCCTTTTTCTCCCATTCTGAGACATAACTTCTCATGCTCCATATATCACACGGAGATACCTTGCACGGGCTCGCAGTTGCCAAGTCAGATGCCTAATTACTAAGTGCCACAATAAATAACTGAGTGGACCTGGCCCCAAGGCGCCAGTTCCACCTTTAGTGTGAAGCTAAGGGATAAGGAAGGCAAAACAAAATATAATCCGAGTTCAGGTTCAATCCCCAGGCTGAAATTTGATGGAACACCATGTTTATTCAAGCAGCTGGAACAGCAAACACATGCATAAAAGGCAGTATTGCCATTTATTGTAGCTGTCATTTCACACTAGCACAGCCTCAAACACAGACTAACATTCAAGCCTCTCAAATCAACGCTGGCTCCACATCCCAGTTTCCATATGTGGTACAGGAAGTGTGTGCTGCCTTGAACATCTGACACATTTGCCTAAAAGGATTGACCTGACCAAAACACGAATTCAGTGGATATTGTTTCCCCAATGCCCTGGGCTCAATCCCTCATCTGTTTGTCTGTTACAGATGTAGCAGTCTTCAAGTCTTCTTTTTCAACCTGTTTTCTTTTTTTCATACTTTAGAGAAAAAAACATAGCAAAAAAATGGTTTTCCTTTTCCTTCCTGCCAAGGCTTTCAGAAAATCTGCTACTCAAGAGTTAAAGACGCCGTCCTTTGGTGCATTTATGGTAGCAGGTCTGGCTTCTGCAATGAACATTAAGCAGTGTTACTCTTATTACGCATTCACGAGTTCAGATAACTCATTGAATAATACTACTTTCCCTTTCTTTAAAGCAGATAAAAGGCACAAGGGCCACTGCCACTGACGTGGTCTCAGACACTCCTTCTGTGCAGGCTTTGGCCTGGCACAGCTGCCAGCTGAGCATTTTTTTGGGTAGCCGGGTAAGCACAGCAGCAGCTGAGCTGGAGGGGAGAGCAGGTGAAAGTGCAGAAGATTTAGAAAGAAGCAAAGAAAGAAAACAGAAAGGAAAGGAGACTCCTTCCCTCTATGCCCCACAACAGCCCTGCCTATCCAGATGAAGAAGCGACAGGATGATCTTCTGGCCCTGCTGCGACTGCTGGGGCTGGAGGGAGCTCTGCCCTCACTCCCCTACAAAAATTTCTGGAGTGCAGTTCAGATTGGGAATGTGTTTTTTTACCTTATCATCTCTCAACAGGCATCTGTTTCAGAAAAATTAGGTGTTTCTCTCCTTAACACCTACAAGGGAGCTGTCTTAATTTACTTTCCACGTGATTACACATCCTTTCCACTCCAAATATAAATTAAGTAATAAATAAATAAAAACCCACCCAGAAGTGACAAACCCCTTCATTTTTCCTGCTTCCCTGTTTATTTTTCTGCTGGCATTTTACACTATTGCCTTTAAACCTCTTGTCCATGGTATGTTTTTAAATGCTGCAAGCAAGAGCGGGTTCGAAAAACAAGAGAGTTGTACAGTTGAAAAGCTGAAGTGCAATTGGCATACCAATAAATGCCTTGATAGTAACTTCAATACAACTGCACTGATGTGTCTAGCTTTCAGAGGTTCTCTCAGAGTTTCTCTCTTGAAAAACCTTGGGCCCCATGCAGAAGATGAACCAGGACTGGTCCCCAGTGTTACAAAAGAGGTGGTTAAAAGGGTAAAGACTGTGCAAGGGAATCGCTGATATTGGAGATACCTTGCCAGGTATTCCAGACTATGACTGAGTCTAATCCTCTTAAAACAGGGTAAATATCACCTGCCAAATGAGTGCTAAATACTGTGCTCCCAAGGGATTATCCCTGCTGACTACTTTCCTTTTCCTGTTGGATCAGAGAAATGGAATCCGAAAGGAAAAAAATCAAAGTTATCCCATCACTCCATAACAAATGTAGAAGGGAAGGGTTATGTCTGCAGTTCCAAAAGTTGTAGTTTTAATATGCCAGGACTGAAATCTCTGTGAAATATCTTAATTGTACAGACATTGAGCCTACCAGGTCAGATCCTGGTTTTGCTGCTCTTGGCCAAGTCAGGAGAGGAGTTGTTCTTGCCATCTACAGTTCATCCCAGGCGTAAGAGTTTCCCCCACTGCACTGCTTTGGGCAGCTACTGGCAGTGCAGAAAGCTGCAGCCACTTTCTGTACATCTTCTGAACATGAAAAGCTTTTCCTACAGCCCATACCAGATGTCCACACTGTCCTAGCAGCTTGTCCCTTGTCACACAGCTCAGTCTCTCAGAAAAATCACATCTGCTCTGGGTCAAGCAACAGTGAGGTTACTGGGCGATGCTGTAGCAGGATGTCCCCTCTCCACAGCCAGATAACTACTAAAAATGAAGAAACCAACTCTTTTTTCATTTCTTCATAGTTCTGCCTCGTATGATGCATCTTTGGTGGCAGTGACAAATGCATGAACTCTAACCAGGAATTCTTAGAGGCAGAAAACTAGAGGGAATTTATAACCTCCTTTCTCTGGTTACTTTTTCACTCAAAAAGAGAGAACCAAGTTTAAAAGGTTGGACGTAAATGTCCATACTTCACTGTAGTCCAAACCATAAATCCCTGGTCACATATTTCTGATGTCCTAACATTGTTAGATCAGCAAATGGAATAGACGCAAGGAGATGGGACATTCCCCAAGAAGATGTTGGGTATGGAGGAATGTTGCATGGAGTGGAAAATTTTGCACTCATGTTTTTGACTAATGTGCTTTTTTTAAAAAAAGCAGAATGAGTGATGAGGGCTTATTCTTTTAAAGGAAAAGGAAAAAAAGAGAAAAAAATCACTATAAAGTATTTGTGGGGGGCAGGAGGGACCAAAAAAAAAGATTTTCAATGACGGTGTTTGGTTTTTTTGCTTTATATGAGCTGAGGTAAAGAAGTTGAAGAAGTTTAAACTGACCTGAAAATTTCCTGTTGTGTGACTGTATTTTCAATTCTAATTTCTAGTGTCCCCACTTTTCTTTACAAAGTAGCACGTCAGGAAAAAATATCTTCAAGAAAGACCTTGAAACCATAGGCAATTTCACCAAGCCCACAAGGATAAAGCCTAGGGCTTGACTCCTGAGCTCTGGTGAAACCAGTTGAAGTGTTAAAAGATGTTCCCACAGCCTGCTGACCTCCCTGCTCCTTTGCTGACCTCCCGCATGCCTGAAGAAAAGCAGCAGAAGCAAATGTGTGCAAACATCTCAGCCATTCCCACTCACAGGCTCTCTTACCAGTGTGATCTCACCTCTCTGGCCTAATTAGCCTGAGCAGTAAATGACAACATGCCTGCAATTATGCAGGAGCTGCTCAGTCATAGCTGAGATGCTGCATATGCTCCTGTCTACTAACCCAGCTACAGACGTGGCAACTTCTTGCCTAAGGGCAGGGAGAACACTGGGCTTGGTAGCCTGTTCAGCTGCTTCAGCCAGATTTAGCAGATCACTCAAGTCCCTGGTCCTAGTCTTAATCACATGTGCATGACAGATTATAACAGCAGTAGAAAGAAAACAGACATGGGTTTCACTTGGGGGAGCAGGGGGAAATTTTGCAGAACACATTTGCCCGTTCACAGATTTGCTGCGCTTGGCAATTGTTTAACTTTCTGAAGTGCACTGATGATCACACTGTTATTTGCTATGAAGAAACAGAATCCTAGTGAATGACTGGAGTCTCCTCCACACTAAACACTTATCTTACATATTCTATATCGCACTGACAGGAGAGAGTGCATATGGATGCAGAGTATCTTCCTGCTGTACAAGCAACACTATGTAAAGGCAACTTTTATATCCAGACAAACCTTCATTCTCCACTAAGAATGGCAAATTACACCCAGGCCCAGTACACAGTCCCTTACTCTCCCTGGTGGAGCTGGTTCTGCTCAGACATTCCAAGGCAAAAAGCACATGGGAGCATCCCTGCAGCCAGTTATTGGGGCTCAGCTGGGAGAGCACAGCTAGGGAGAAAACTGGGATGTTCTGTAAAGCAGAAAGCCAGTCTAACTCCGTGACATCAGGCAGGGAAAACTCTGGGTAATTTTACTAGCTTTTCTGGAAGAAAATTTATGTAACATGTACAGCTGCCTCAAGTATCAGAAATGTGGCTTACATGACATACTGACTGCTTGGCTAAGGTCTAAAGCTCCAAGTTTTTTTTCAGCACCATTGAAGCCTGCCTGGATGCAGCATTGAACGTGTGCCTTGATGTCAGGGGACTGCTGGCCAGATGCAGTAAATAGAACTCTTCTTTTCACAGTTTATTGGCACAGAAAATGTTTCCTCTCTTTTATATCCACAGGTGTCTTTCAGTTCCTTGAGGTTTAATACCTCTGTTGGTATTAGATCAATCTTTCTCTTTACAATAGACTTTTCAACAGTAACTATATCTTCCTTAAGTTAAGGCTCAGAAAAAGTGACAGATCAAGAAATACCATGTGGGTAAATGCTGAAACTAAAAGAGAAAGGGGCAGAAAATCTGTCCTTGTATCCAGATCTAATTAAATCTGTGGAATAATGGATTTTTTAATTTTTTTTTTTTTTTACTTTGGTGGATGAACCTAAATTTAAAAAAATATATGTATTAGATCAAATTCAAATAATTTTATTTTAATAGTTGGGAGTTTTAATTAAAAAAGACAGAAACCTCTCACTACACTGTGATTGTGGTGCTATTCAATTTTCTGAAAGGTTTTGAGGCTTTTTTTTTTATTTATTAGGACTGCTTTTAAGTGACATTGGAATGCCTTATTGTAGCTGGGAAACCATAAGTTCTGTGCAAAAATGGGGAAATGAGACGTTCCTATATTTCTGGAATACAACTTTGAAAATGGCAAACTAAATTTTAACGATTTTTTTGCTTTTCCCTGCTCAGTTTGGCCTAAATTCTTGAAGTTGTCACACAGCAGTTTTTCTTGGGTGAGCTGTAGCTGTAAGTTAGTTTCTCTCCCTTTGCAGAGCTTTGAGCATCCCTTAAAGTAGTTCAGGGCCCACATTCTAACCTTGTCACAACCCTGACAAATCCTACTCTGTCCAAAATAAGTGGCTTTGATCCACTTCAAAATGAACTGCTCATTCCATGCTTTTTCAGCCCTATAACCCATAATCCCCATCCTGTGGAGGAGACACGGTGAAAACCTAACCTCTTCTTTTCCGAGCTTTTTATTTTCTTGCTGGTTTCTCATTTTTTACACTCCTTCTGCTTCTGACAGACCATTTCCAGAAGTTTTCTAGGTGCCTGCTGATAACCAGAATTTGTACATCCCCCAGTTTCTGGCCCTGTCTTTCCCCATTCTAGTGTAACTCACAATTCCATTGTTTGATTCAACCCATGGTCTTGCCCCCACCTTCACATCTCACATTTCCAGTCTTGATGCTATTCTGTGTGCTCTCTGCTACACTCCTACTTTTCATTCCCTCAAATTATAATCAATACTTATGAAGTTATACAAGATATATTATTCTGTAGACAAACAAGGCAGGGGTTCCACATGGCATAAATCAAGGTGTAGGACTTGTAAAACCTCTTACCAGATTCCCAGCAACCAGTGTTTCTGTCTGGGCAGTGTTATCCAAATGTAATTTCAGCAGGAGCTGACAAAAAAATTCCCCAGAATTCAAATCCCCAGGGAAGCTTCATCACTCCAATGAGTTTCTGGCCTCTTTAGGGGGTGGTAAGAGGGTTTCCCTAAGTCGTCCCACATCAATGGATTCCTGTGGAAAGGAATCTTCTCAGTAAACCTTTCTTTCTCATAGGCTGGTTAGGGGATTATCAAATGCTTTTGTTTTTTTCCACAGAGAATTATTCCTGTTTTCATCATGTGAACTGTTTTATATGTAATCTGTTGTATTAATCAATTCCCACATAAGTCAAAGCCCAAAGTCAGCCTAACAATCTGATTACCCTAAAACAAGTGTACATCATCATCCCTTATATAAGATAAGACCCTCCATGCCTTGTCTTGCCATTCCAGAGTTTTAGCTTTCAGCAACACAGCCATTTATCAGGCACAGAAGTATTCTGTGCTCCCTGCTTTGCTCTTCATTCGGGGTTCCAAGGGAATAGCAGTTCCCTTTTTTTTTTTAACTTTAATTTATTCTGTCTCCTGGAGAAGTGTTAAGGGGCCTGAAAATCCCCCCAAAAAAGGGGAAAAAAGAGAAAAAAAATACTTTTTTTGGAATTTTTCTTCAAAGCTTTTAGTGATCAGAAAACTGTCTGATTCTATCAAAAGTAACACAGCCTGAGAATGCAGGGGTTAAGGCCCTTTGGAGCTTATCAAAAGGTACAAATACTAACCTGACACCAAAAGAGGAGAAAGAAAAGGGAAAGAACATCACAACTTAGGAAAACCAAATTGTGACACTCCATCAGGAGGTGTTCAAACCTCTTCCTCCAGCCTGCTATGAAAAAAAAAAAAAAAAGCCCCAAACCCAAAAATCTAGCTTCTAATTCAGAGGCTTAATTTGCTTTATATAAGAATACATAAAGAAAAGCAAGTTAAAAAGCAGGGAACAGATTTCTTTTTGGCATTGCTGATCTGTTGAAAAGAAAGTGAACCTTTAAGAAAGGGCCAGAAAGACAGAAAACTCTCCGCAGCAAAAAAGCAGTCTGAAGTTTATTAGACTATTTCTGTTCATATTTGAAAGGAGCTCATTGAAAGGGATTGCTGGGGCTGATAAGCTTGAAATTAAACCTATGTCTGGTCATGGTTCACGTACCTACATGCACGTCACAGCATTGTTTTGCTTTGTGCACAGCCTGTCTCCTGGGGTAAATCACAAGGCAGACTGCCCTCCTCCTGGTCTCTGAGAAAGATGAGGAATGATGTAGCAATGTACCCAGCCAGGTTACCACAGATGAAAAAAAAACCTAAATGTTCTCCAGCAAGTTTCCCGACAAGTGGATGGTATCACAAAGGTGTTACTGGAATAAAGTTTTGTTCTAGCTGGTAGGAATTTTTATGCTTATAGGAAAAACTCAGATCAAATGAATCTTGACTATATCTTACATGAATCATTCAAACACACGGAGATGGCCTTTCATGCTCAAGTGCTATTTTTCAGGATGATTTTATTCACTTCATAGCACTTGGTGTGAAACTTCATGCCACAGAGTTTTTCTAGACAGCATTATTGTCACCGTAGGTTGACAACTTTGAAGCTTTCCTTTAAAAAGAGGAGGAGGAAAGCATTTCGTATAATGCTAAAGGAAATACAGTACTTCTATTTGAAGCTAAGTGCAAATCAGTGACTAGGTGGGTTATTAAAAAACATGTTGTCGTTTTCCTGCAAACTTCTAAGGGGAATAAACCTCACTTGAGCTAACTTTAAATTTACTTCTTAGCCTTTTTCTCTGTATTAATGGAACTGCAGCTGTACTTCGACACACCTCTGCTGCCAACACCAGCTATAGGTAGCAGACAGGACTACAGAGGTTCCTAAAGGCCATTGCAATTCTACATGAGCATTCACAGTTCTCTCTCCAAATTTTAACAAGTTTAAGATCCACCCAAGCCTGAATCCTCACTGAAATGTAGCCAGCAGTCATCATCAATTTACACAGCAGAAATACTTTTATTAATCCAATTTTACTCATAAACTGTACCTGAAGTCAGGTTTACAATGCTACTTCGTCAACCCTCCCATAGGCATTGCTGGTAAGGTGACTCTGAGATTAACAGAACTTGAATGACATTTAAAAGTTTCCCAAGATCTTAAGGGCAACAATTCTGACAGCCTTAGCTTGAGCACTCCCAGCAGTGCTGTTGGTTGCAGTAGGACTATAGAATGAAGTAGATGTTCACTGGCATGAGCAAAGTTGATACTGTTGATATCATCTGGCCTTAGGTTATCTGGGCAATTACACTGGAGAGCTCTTCAACACAGCACTTCCAGTTTTTCATAATCTCTCTTTGGGCATTATTAACCTTTCATTTTGTTAACAGCAATTAGTTTTCAGGGTCCCATTTTAAACTGTATATTTATATACAGTTATATATTATATATGTATATTTATATTGCAAAATTCTGTTGCCAAAAAGAAAAAAGTGGACATTCTCTTTGGCTGCATGGCACTGTGCCTGCACTATTTGTTGTGTTGGAATACTGCAAATCTGAAATATATCTTTACTGGAAGCAAACATGACGCACGCGTGCAAATCCATGAGGATACGCAATATGGATAATTTGTCATCCTTTCTCAAGGGAAGCACAACCTGCTGATGGCATCACGTAGCTCTGGCTCTGTTCCCACACTCATTAATACTGAACTCAGAACTACTGCATCACCTGGCCAGTGCCAGTCAGGCAGAAGCCCACAGCTACATTTCTTTAGAACCAGACTGAGATATGGAAGGACAAGCAGCTACTGACATCATATGTAGTCCAAAATGGCAAAGTCAGCCCTGAAAGAAGCACTTATGTATTTTTAATAACCAGGTTCCACTGAGCAAAGGGAAATTGCTCATATTCAGGACCAAAACTTCTTTTTAGAGCCTTAAACTCCTAAAGTTGTAGATTGGCAGGGTTTTGGTGGGGACTGGGAAGGGGGGTGGTGGTCGGGAGTGGCTATTTGGTCAAAGAAGATTTGGGATTTTTTTCTGTTTCTGGAGTATCTGGGAAAATGAAGAAGAGCAGTGGGAAACTGAAGGGATAAAGCAGCAACACAAGCCTACCTGACAAAAATTAACTCTGAAATCCAGCCTTTCTGTAAATGACACCTTCCCAGAAGCGCAAAAGATGGCAGCAGATTTTGTGCTAGGTATAATGCATATGAGACCAACATGAAGGAGAGAGGGTTTTTTAAGTCTGTGGTCAAATATACAGCCTTTTGTGATCATCTGTCACTGAACAGCAACACAATCTGATGGTAATTAGAACATCAATTAAGTAATTACCTCCATTCACACAGAAAGGTGGTTGGATAGTGGAGTGAACTAAAGTACGTTAATACGGAAGTAAGAGAAACAGATCCATTCCTCTCTCTGTCAGATAAATGCATTGCATAAAGCTATCTTTGTATCATTTGGATGTGTTCTTGTGGGTGCATTAGCACTCTCAGTTTTTCATGCCCGGATTTATAGATAGATACTAATCACTAAGCACAGGAAACATACTTCAGTTTAGCATTCTCAAATGAGGCCTTCAAAAGTAACCCATTTCTTTCTTATCTACCATATGATTAGAAGACTCCTATTTTTCCTTACACCCATCTTTCTTCAAGGTGATAGCAATATGTAATTACATCATTTAAGTGAGGTTAAAGAGCAGTTTTTAAAGTGAATAAAAATCAATCTGACAAGATTGAAAGGACCATTGCCTCAAGCTAAGCTGTTTGATTTTTCTTCCTCCTAGCTCACTTTGCTATATGATGCTTCACCAGCAACAGGTTGTCCTTATCCAGTATGTAAATAGAATCAACCTTAAAATATTGTCAAGAATATTTGCCAGCTCAAGCACAAAAATTTATTTATCCATCTCCACTATCCCAATGAAGATAACAAAGCAAGCTAATTATACAGTTATACTTAATTATTCTATCTAAAGCGTAATACTTTGGCTGAGTAAACTGGTAATAATTTAACAAGCTGTAATCAAAATCACAGTATCTATCCATATGCATCTGTTATAGGGGCCCCTACACTAATGAAGATTTAGCACTTTGTATTCTCACCACAAAAAAATCTAAACATATGGGTGTTCTAAAAGCTCACAACGTAAAGAGTGACATTTCGTGTTCATAAAATGAGAGAAAAGGAAGAAGAGAATTGATGAGCAACCTAGTTTATTTAATGTATTATCTTTGTTAGTTTTCACATACTGATTTTGGCAGAAATAGGATCAAATGTTGCCGTCACTTACAATGGTAAGAAAGTGTTTTGTTAAGGCCTAACTAGGTTTTATCATGCAAAACAGAACTGCCTGGTTATCCTGATGGCTATACCCAATCAGCACAGATCCAAAGGGAAAAGGAGCGAATAATACAGCAATTGGTTTGTCACTGAACCGCTATTTTTTACAAAAACATCAAAACGGAGAGTTCGGCGCTTATCTTGCAACATTCAGTAACTGCTGGCTTGCGCGGTCCCATAGATAAAAAACGCTTGAACAAGTTTGGTGTTAGTGTCACTTATCTGTTTTGACATTTTTACAATTTTCATCAATGAAATTAAACTCTACTTATGTGAGATATCACGAAAATCACATTTTAGTGATGTTTATAGAAATAGATGTTTTTGTCCTTTAGGTTACTTGGGTTTACTTTGCCTCGGATGAGACTGGGAGCTCTGCATGAAATAGTGCTTCAAACTTTGCTTAAACACACAGAAACACAGTGTCTTCTGTTACCCTCAGTTCAGATTTCCCAAGCAGTTTCAAAAACTACAACACCGAGAGACTTGTTTAAACAGACCGCAAATTTTGTGAGAAACTGTGAGTTCAAGAAATGCATGTCATTATGCCAAATCATCAGAGATGAGCCCTGCCTCTGCCCTGGAGAAACAGAGATGGGCCAGCAGTTCCCACTAGAGTCTTCATTTCCCACCCCTGGCTCCCATTTCCCAGTTCTCAGGGATATGCCATAACCTGGCTTCATGGACAAACTGCCTGGAAAGTGGTAGCTCAAAAAAAAAAAAAACCAGACTTAAGATACGCAAACTGAAAATAGTGGCCAAGCACTGGATTTAAAGCTCTAGCTTCAGTCCATAGGAGAGACAGGGAGTATTTTGGAAGCACGTGTGCCAAAGAGATCCCAAACGCAGATGTCTGAGTCTCAGAGTGGCGCTCAGTCAAAACTGTAGCTTCAGGCCACAACTGTGCTAACAGCTTTGTATTAATGAAGAGAGGCTTTCCCAAGGAGATTAGCACAAAATTTCATCTTCCTTAATAAAATATGTTCTAGAATTATTCATTTGGCAGATCATAAAATATCTGCTTTCCTTTCATTATTTTTAAAAGTCATGATTCCCAACAATGCCATCACAACAAATGCACAACTTGCAGTTTCTTTCTCTTTTCTGTAGTCACCTGTACTGTGACTGAATAAATCTGAACTTGAAGGGAAAAGCATGGCTTTAGCCCTCATTATACAGCTGCCAAAGTTACTGAGTAACACACAGTATCCAAGAGACAGCCATCCCTAAGTCAAGAGCAAATAGAAAAAAAAATTGAGTGAGAGAATGGATTAGTTTGTGCCATGGGATTTAACTTACAGAATCAGGCCCAGACACCCCTGGACTATTCCAATGCCATTGTCTATGAGCTCCTATGTTATCACACTTGGGGGTACAGACACAGAGAGGCAAACAGCAAGTGCTTCTTTTACATGCAGAAATGGTCACTCCTGGAAAAGCACAGTTCCAGTGTACTAAAACACATTTTCCAAATAGTTTAGTTGTTCAGTCTTGGACTCACACTATGGTATTCACATTATAGTTTCTCAAATAAATAGAAAACTGGGGGGAAAAAATTAACAACCAACCTGAGTTCTTGTATTATCAACCTCAAAACTCAGGAACCAGATTTTCTTCAGCAGTCACCCAGAAGACAATGCGAGGAACTGTTTTTCTATCACTTGCTTTTTCTCACCACTATTCAATAGTTTTTCCTCACAGCATCAAAAATTATTGTTTTATAGTGCAAGGATACATGGTAATAGAGAAGGGCCTGCAAAATAAAACACACTTCTCTTGACTGCCAGTTAGTAACCATCAACAAGTTGAGTGGAGCTAATGGAGCCGGGCAAGCCCAGGGACATGTGTTCTACAGCAAAGTGGGAGCTGCACTGCCCAATTCCTGCAGGCACACTCATACTTTTACCTCCATATGTAGCTCCTACTAAGTGCCTGCCTTCCCCTGCTGTTTCCCCGTGCTCCAGGCTCAGAAGTGACTACTCATCACATGGACCATTTCCTGACCACTCTGCTTCGCTGCATAGTTGGGAATCAACAGGTTTCTTACCAGCATGACTATTTAAGTGGTTGCAGAAAATCTGCTCGCCATTTCTTCATGTTTGGTGCTACACTGACATCTTGTGGCCCTTAACCCTGGTGAGACTGTAAACAGGGCCAACAGATTTCCAAGCGTTTCAGCAAGGATACAGTAACAGTTAAGTTTGGGAAAGCAGCGCTGATGTTTGAATTTGTGTTCCAGAGTTTTACATACCCCATTTTGGTAACAAAATTCTATGTCAAATATATAAAATTAAACAAAATCAAATCAAAAGTAGTAACAAACACGTTGTGAAGCTAAACCAGAATTGCAGAAGGCAAATTCCTTGTGCAGATACAAACAACTTCTCAGTCTGAGGAGAAAGAGTCTAAGATACCTGTTGCTCTCATATTTCATTATCAGGCTCTATCCTTGGTTTCATAAGGTTGAGGTTTCAAATTGCTGTAACAGTATCTACACTTTACTTCAGCTAAAAATTCTCAAGAAGAGAAAAACCATAAGGATAGTGTAGTACCATTTATCCTAATGAAGAGTGGAGAAATAAAACCAGACACCATAGAGATGGGCATAACTGCTTAACACTAAACTGGAAAACGTGAGAGACCACACATCTGTTCAGATTCATTTCTCTAAGCACTCATTCACCTCAGCTAAATCAGGATCTCTGACTCTTGCTGGGTAAGACAATGCAGAAACATTCCTCTGCAGGATGACTGAAATTTTGCCTTGGATGCAATGACCTTTGGAGGCATGGATCTTTCTCTTCAGCAATTATTGTGTTCTCTAACTAGTTAGACTAAAAGCTAGAAGCTAAAATGTTTTCAGAGAAGCATCTAGAACTAGGGTGCCATGCCTTTTTTATAAGCAATATTTCAGCTGAAGTAAATGGGATACAATATCACAGCTGAAATAAATGGGATACTGAAGTTAGGGTAGTGGAGAGGAGATTTACATGAATAGTCTAATAGCTAAATCCAATTCAATCAATTTAATTTCATATTCCTGTTACTGTGCTAGGTAAAGTTTCTTTTCTGATAGCAAGTTCTCAGTGTAAAACATTAGACACGTAGATTATGACAGAAACAATATGGAAGACACACTAAGAGTCATAGGTGCTAAAAGGGCTTCTCTATATGGAAAATAAAGGAAGATCTCACTACAAAACCCAGCCTAAGGGAATCAACTTCTTTTCTTAGAAGAATACTGAAAGAAAACAGCATTTTACACATTCATCATTGGGTCTGATGCAATCACTGGCAAAAGGGACATGGCAAGGGAACATCTTCCACTCCCATAGATGTCACTGGCTGTAGGATACACATCCCTGCGTAGGAGACTCCTGAGAGAGGGAACAGAGAAGAAGCTAAAGAGAGAGAGGACTCACTTGATTGGTGGACTCAAAGTCAAAGCAAGTTCAGGACAGCGACAGAATATTAGATTGTCTAGCCTGGTCCAGTTGCTCTTGTAGACAACCTATCAAATAAACTCTCCCATAAACCTGTCGTGTTCCTCCTCAAAAGCCATTTTGTCTCTACCATGTCAGATTTCCATCTGTTAGAGATCCAAACCTGCTTCTCCATTGCAGCCTGTGTTTGTTCATAGCCACTATACCTGCTCCTGGCTTTTGTGCCAACACACTCCTTTCACCCACACAGCTCTCGTCTTTCCTGATGGATTTATAGACAGGTTCCATATTGTCTCTCACCCTTCATTAGGCTCAAGTGAACAGACAAAGCCCTTCTAATCTCTTCTCATCAGGGTTGTCAATGCAGCAGACTGTGCCTGTTCAGTCTCCTCAGTTTTGCACTTGGCTGATCAGAGTTGCAGACAGGATCCCAGATGATCTCTCCCGACTGCTTCATGCAGGAATGGCAACACCCCTCTATCTCCACTGGCAGCACTTGTCCCCACACAGGCTAAGGCATCACTCACCCTTTCTATAGGCTTTACAGTACAGGCAAGCCCAGAGGGCTTTTCTTTACACTGATTATTGGTTGTTTTCACTCTGTTTCATCCTTATCCCGTTATCCCAGACCTCAAGATAACTCAGCATGTAGAGACGCCTTCTAAATTAGTCTTTTTAAGCACATTCTCTGCTTGTCCTGGCAAGACCTTTTCCTCTTACAGGTACAACAGGCATAACAGACTCCCCTTTTTGTCATAATAAGTGAAGCAAACACCTCTCACCACAGCAGTAAGGAAGGACTTCGTGTTGCTGGAGACACTGCACGCAGTAAGGCACGACTCCTTATAAGCAGTGCTAACACCAGCAAAACCAACTTGGAGGAAATATGTTGTCCTAAGTGAGTGGGATATTGCAATGACAAAATTACTGAGAACATGCTGAATGCAAGTGTTTGGATTTGAGTCAAATGTCCCAGAAAGTATAAAACAGAAAAAGATGACGTACTAACGCTGTGCTCTGGATTGAAAACAGTTTAAGCTATGAGAAATATGGGTAGTGAGGAAATGCAACACATCACATTACATTAGTAGAAGAAATTGCAGAAGCTTCATTTGATTTTTTTTTTAACCAAATCAGTTAAAGATTAATTGTAATTAAACAGTGACTTGCGGGAGAAATTTTTCATTGGCACACATATGAAATCAGTATTTGATCCAGTATAACTTCTCTATCTTTGATGCCTATAATAAGCAACCAAAAATAAGGCAAAAAAAATAAATGTAATTAGATTGGAGCATTTTCACAGGTAGAATTGGAACCACTTCCACACTACCAGCACTGGGAAGATGACTTTGTTCTGCTGCTTTTCCCCCACTTGTTCCGTGAGGTCAGCAGCCTTTTGTAGAGCTAAAATACAAATGAATCTACTAAACAACAGAGCATGTGATAAAGCTGGCAACTAGAACAGACTTCAGATATACTGGCAGATTCACTGTCGTGCTGTAACACTCTGCTCCTTTTATACTACTCAGCAAACTCTGGCAAACTGCTCTGTTGGATATAATGTTAAACACAGAGAGAAGTTTCCAGCAGGTTCACAGCAGCCTGAAGCTGCCCTTTCCGATGACACTCAGCTACAGGGAAAGCACTAGGAGGGTATAAACCCACTACTTATCCCAGGCTGGGAGCCCTTGAAAAGCTGTGATCCACAGATACAAGTCAGAACAAGCTCTGTTCTTGTTAGATAGGAGCTATAAGGAAAACAGAGAAACTGAGAAGCAGATCTCACTCTGTCGGAGACATCCAACTCTCTTTTGCACTGCAGGAAGAAAGCAGACCACTAAATCTGTCAGGGTGCATAGAAACAGCCCCAGCACTAGAGTAATTAAACAGGTTGCAACAGGTGACAAAAGTACAGAAAGAAAACAGTTGGGGGCTTGATCTTCAAATCTTATCTTCAACTGAACAATAATACTTCTCTTTAAAAAGCTGCTAGACTGAGACGTGTAGAGATGCTGTTATCTGACACCCACCAAGTCAGCACAGCGCTGTCAGCAGCAAAGCCCACTCCACTTCCTCGACCCTGCCCTCCCACCCCAACCCAGGGGAGGTGAGCAGTGCAGAAAGCAGATAGCTCTGCTTTCCACACAACCCTTGGCCTCCCTCCAACATGCCTTGGGAGCAAGTCTGTGTTGATGGGAATGCTCCTGAAAATGTGAAGGCTTGTCCCTGAGCCCAGGCACTAGGAAAACATCATCTCATGTACTCATTGTGTGAAAGAAAAAGAAAAGAAAGACAACAAAAAAAAAAGGCCAAATAGTGAAGCCCAGGCTCTCAAGAAAAAAAGAAAAATGGTGGAGCTACAGCCACTAGAATTGCACAAGCACTTCATTAGGAGGGACTAACTCCCAGCATGGGCCACAGTTAGACGCAGATGAGGTGAAATCAGATTCTGGGTCTCTAATGTTTGCAACTTTGTGATTGCCAAAAAAGGCAAAAAAAGCCAGCTTCAAAGAAGAGCCACAGCATGTCAATATTCCAAGTCACAGGAATGTAGCATTATCAGAAGTGCTACTGCTGGGGAACCTACCTTTAGTGGCCTGTTATAAATAATGAACAAAACCATCATGGATGAACTCATCTGTCATATAGGTCCAAATCAACTATCAGCTCTTTGGTGGTCTACATTAAAAACATTTTCTTTTGAAATTTTCCCTATTAATTTTCTCTTATAGAGTTTCTCTTGTATTTGTGTTACTTTTTTAATTTAACAGAACCAAACTTCCATAAACATTTTTGGTAATGCATCCATATTGTTCCTACATCATATTGTTTAGCAATGTCCAACTGTATCTTTGCAGGACATGAACCACCTTCAGTCTAACCTTATTTATACCATTATAGCAATGCAGTCATATCAAATATAAGAAATGTAAATTCTGAGATAATATAAAGCCTCAGACTGAAAGGAAATATCAGTCTTTCTACTCTGAATTATCAGGATGTTGGAAAGCTGATTGTAGGCAGGTAACTAGTAGCATTTCCAACTTTCAGAAATTCAAAGTGGTATTTAGGCTGGTACAGTCACCTCCCTACATATATAAAGTGGCATAATGAAGATGAATGATGTCTGCCAATGCTGAATCCTGGGTAGCTCCCAGCCAGTGCTACAACATACACTGTGCTCTGGGAAATATAATATAAAGCAGCAGGCAGAATGGAGTTTAAGAGACCACAGCTATATTCCTTCAGAGAAAAAAGGCTTGTAGGAATTTCATTTTACATGGAGAAAGCCCTGAGAGGCTGCTTCTGAAACGCTCTGCTCCAGCCACAAGAGCTGCTTGGAACAAGCCATTCCATTTGTGTCATACACACCACTGCACACCAACATTCTCCCCTTTCCCACTAGGCAGCACAAAGAACCCTTTGAGCACACCTGATCAAGATGATCATGCCATTTCTTTTTCTTTTTTTTTTTTATTTTTGTATAACACATGCTGCAACAAGTCTAACTCCACACTTTTTGGCTGCTGCTTGTTTATTCTCTTGAAATCAAAAAAGTCACATACTGGGTGCATTCACTCTTATTAAGCTATAAAAACCTCTCTTAGGTCCATCTAATACAGATTAATTATTATTTTTCCTATTAATAATCTTACTTTTTCTTCCAATGGTTCTAACTGTTCCCCAGCTCCCATAAAGATCTAAAGACTGGCTGAGCTGGAAGAGAAAATACTTCTCTCCTTCCCACTACAGCTGGATGCACCTCTGGGCAGGCTGCAGGCTTGTGGGCAAGGTAGCATAAATGAGACAGCCTCCACCACTGTGCATGCTTCCTCTGCCAGGGATATTCAGTTACTGCCCCTGTAGCTGGCAGTCTAGCAGCTTCTGACATTCCAAAATAAAGCAGGACTAGCTAAAATAAGACAATACAGCTTTTCACTCAGTCCATTCACCGGGTTCAATTTTCTGCAGATGTGTTTAATTCTCATGTTCCCAATCTACCTTTAGTGCACAGGGAACTCTGCATAGACGTCTCTTCTGTTGGATTTGTGATGTTCTTTTTCTAGTTCCAGCTCACTGTGCTAACTAAGCTACTGAAAATTCAGTCGTTCTACCTGAAACTACACAAATAGAGGGTTTGGACTGACTCACATTGAGTTAGTATTTAATGTTCATTCTAGGAGAAGTTTAACTAGGAGAAAATTGGGTAGAGAGCATATGTCACCACAGAGGTCACGAAGGATTTATTAGATCAAGCAATATTGATTTCTGCCACAGTCATTTTTTAATCAGCAAATAAGCCAGGAGATATCCTGAGCACCCTACATGGCGCTTTCCCATTTTTTGGAGGGTATTCTTTAATCTGTAGTAAGGGCAGTTAATATTATTTTTTGAGAAAGGGTGACCACTGCCCTGATCCACTGACTCTTGTATCTCAAAGACCAAATTTAGCATCAATATCCTTAATATTCCAATCAGACAAAAGTACCAAGCAGCTTTTTTATGCAGGAAATTCAAACCGAACCTGAAAGCTCCACTAGTTTTTTCATTAAAAAACAGGTGTTTCTATTTTATTCTTTAAATGTTTCCACTTAGTTCTTCTTCATATAGGCAGACTCCCTTCAGCCTGAGAGTCCTAATGATCATGCTAGAGATTGCCTCAGACACAGTGACAAGGAGCTCACAAGGTTCAGATGGCTGTTGTATAGGCAGCTAAATCTGGGCTAATGACCAGAAACTCCCCAGGAGTTAGGAGGAGGAAAGAGATGTTTTAGAACAGAGTTCATCAGACTTTCATACAGATACTTTCAGAGAGAGACAAAGCACGCCCTGGAAATGCTTATTTCTTTTTTGGTGGCTCTCAAGTGAAACACTGATGTCTGTGTTTGGTCACCTAAATCCTACCCTTGTGGCACTAATCAAAAGCACAGACTGCGGTGAAGGAACAGAACTTAAGGAACGCCAGAAGGGTTCTTAAGACTAAAAGACAACTCCCAGTTGCAAATTACTGTAGTGGATGAGAAAATAATATTTAGCCTCAAAAGAAGCTTCCATATTGCCTCAATTTCACGTAGTACTTTTACTCTGTTTTTTTCAATCCAAAGTATAGGTTTTCAAAGCTAAAATTAATTTCCCTGGCACTAACTATTCAGGGACTTCCACTAGAATATTTTAAGATTAATCACCACTGTTTTCACATGATGTTAATATTCTGCAGTGGAGTATGAATAAAGTGGGCAGCTTGCCTCTTCTAGAAATAACTGCTTTGGCTCAGAAAGTCTTAACCAGAGAACTAAATTGTTTCCAAAAAAAATAAAAAAAAGGAAAATAAAAGAAAGGGGAAAAGAAACCTTATTTTAAAAGTTATATAAGGTCATTCAGGAACTTTATAGATTTTAACTTAAACCTGTTCCTAAAAGATCCACAAAGAAAATCAACCTACAGCAATATATTTAGTTTCTTCTTCTCGTCTCATTAATGACAGTTATGGCACCAAAAAAATAAATGGTTCAAGTAAGAATTGCACCTTATCTGGCTGTATCCCTACCAATTAAAAGTGAAATCAACTTGCACTCTTGAATTCTCTCTCCTCTTCTAGCACTTTTGAGTCCCTGAACTCATAGACAGCAAATTTAGGGCTGTGGCTCTTGACCCCTTGAGCATGTGACTTGCATTTTGTTTCCTAAAACCTACACAGCCTGGGGCACGTTATCTTATGCTGCCTTACGGAAAAACAAAACAAACCAAACAAACAACATCAAGCAAACAAAATAAAACCTCACATCAAGAACTTTCTTTCGAGTGACCAGTTTGAGAGCCAGGGAAACTATTAAGTGTGTTTATGAATGTTTGAATGAATCAATGCACTTCTCTCTCTTTTTCTCAGAGCTGGAGTGCAGCCATAACCTTCCAAGGCTAAAAATAGTGTCAGTAGGCAGCTCAGACAGATGCAAATCATGTTCTTCAGCTTTATTTAATATCTTCTGAGTAAAGGGACAATTCATTCTTTTGAGATGTTATTGAAAATTAGTGGAATTATACCAGCAGTGAGCTGATAAGAATCCAAGAAAATTGCAGTGGATTAAGTATAGTTAATTTGAAATAAAGCCACTTGATTGACTTGTTCTTCAACCCTCCTTACTCCTGCAATTTTAAAGACATGAAAAAAGCTGTCCTGATCATCGACCATAAAACCCTCAGCACCATATTTCAGGCTAACTTACATTTCCCCTTTAAAACAGTGATTTCTGTAAAAATTCTGTGTGTTTGATCATACCAAGGTCAGAAGCAAAGTCTAAAAGCTGTCAACACACTAATAAAATCCCCAAACTTTGCTTTCTCCTTTGTGATCACCAAGGGCTCATCTCCACGTCCAGTCAGCAAGATAATTGAATAACATGGGTGACAGAACACAGCCCTGCCAAGCTTTTGGACTGACCTTGAACTCCTTGGTCAGCTCAGCATGTACAACGCCTCTTTGTGAAAGTCCCTAAAGAATGAACTCTGAGTAAGCAGATCAATTTCCAGCCATCTTTCTCAAGTAGCACATAGAGAGATTCAACAGTCTGAGTTAAATATTGCAGTAAACTTGGCCCAAAAAATAAGACTTTGAAGCTAATATTAATGTAGCTCCTGTTGAATCTGAAGTACATCATCACCTGATGCCTGGATCCATGTTGCAGCAAGTATATAAGATATATATATATTTTTAATATAGCACAATAGATGCACACCTCAGGCAATATATTTTTCTGTGACCCAGTTCTCAGACTCGCTTTATAGTGCTATAACAGTGTTATGGGTCTACAGAGTAAACATCATTATATTTTCATCTACTTTGCTCTGCCAAAATGGTGACTAACATATCTATTATATACTCATTTATTAAGCAAGATTACATACAAAGTAGTTCATCATCCAGAAAGAAATTAGTAGCCAGTTGTTTTCACATTACTGTGCGTAGTGATGAGTCTTTAGCTGTGGGTCATGCAAGTTTAAAGCTAAGGCAGGCTGAGGCACTTGGTACTATGTTTTGCAGCTGGAGCAAGAGTGCTTCTGAGGCACACTCTGCAATGGTTAACTTCAAGAACTGAAGGGTCAGTTTTCTCTGGAGAAAACAAAACCAAAAAAAAGGGCAACATATTCCCAGTGATTTTTTATTTCTTTTTAATGATAAATTGTACAATTTTCCAGCTCCTTAAGATGCACAAGATTTTCTGTTGTCATTTCTTTCTGTTTGGGTTCCTCCCAGGACAGGGTGAAAGCAAGGACTGGAAACTGTGAGAGCAGAAGCCTTACTATTTTTCAAAGTATAACTGTCAGAGTTCAAAAGGCAAGAGGCACTTTTAAGATATCCAGGCATAATCTGTGTGCTCCTCTTGAAGGTAAAAGTTGTAATTAAAGCTGGCATTTCTGAACAGCCTGCTAGTGCTGGTCATCTTGCTAACAAAAAAAGAGGACATGCTTTGTGACACTGGCACACAATCCGTGGGTAAGAGCTGGTGCCTCTCTTGGAGGAAGCAGACAGAAGAGATGTGTGTGTATCTAAGATGGCCTAGAGGGAACACAACTGAAAGATGTTTGGGAAAAAAAAGGTCGTGTAATCAGAGCAAAGAGAAATATGAGATGAAGCAAGGGATGTAAGATCACTGCTTTGCTTTCCCACAAGCTTTGCCCAGCGTTTCACCTTCTTTCTATTTCTTTCTACATACTGCAGAGAAGGAAATAGATATATATATATATTTTTTTAAACATTATGAAAATGAGAACTTGAAGGGCAAGATAACAAAAGTGTGACAGATGCAAATATTCAGAGCAAACCTCTGGATGGGAGATAGAAAAAAATAATTTGGTTCTCCAAAACCCTGTAATAAGGAATTGAGAAGTAAAATGCATCTGCTTTTTATGCAGGTTATTTTCTCAGAGAGAAGGATGGAGCAAAATCAGATCGCTTCTTTTTTTTTTTTTAATTTAAGTAAGTTTTAAGTAGTGTGGTTATTATAGTCTTGGAGATCACTTAGGCATATTTCACATTTTCATTATTCACACTGGGGTATATGAAAAAGTATCTTAGGTAATCTGGTCACAAAAATAATTTCATGTTTTATTGAAAATCTCAACATCATCAGGAAAAGATCTTAAAACAGTCAAAAGGTATATGCCCCACAGAATCAAATTTATATACAGCTAATTGCTTCAGAGGAGAAAGAACAAGTTGAACCCACTGAGATTCAAAATTGTGGTAACAGTAAGTATGTTAACCTGTTCCACTTGGCTTCTCAATAGCAAGTCAGCATCCACAATTCCTGTCCTCTTGGAGAGGTTTTTTAGAACAGATTATAGCACTACATCTTGTTTTAAGCATTCTTCTGCAAACAAGTTAGAGAAAGGCATCACTGCAATTAACAGGGGGCAGAAGGTTAAAACTTCTGATAGGGTGCAAAGTGGGAATACCCCTACTACAGGGAATGATTGCTAGAACATTCTGGCGGCACTTTGTAACATGCTATGGCAGACTCACACCCAACTATCAGTTCTTATCAAAAGGGAATAGAATAAAGGTAAAGCAGGATGATGAGAAAACCCTTCTGCGTTTGAAGAGAGAATTCTTCTTCGCATTTCTTATGGAGGTCACATAACTTATTTATGCAAAATTAAAAAATAGCTAAAGGCAAAACAGAGAGAAGGCACTTTGCAGTATGAAACATTTGCTTGGAAAGAGATGATATGGTAAAGACAAGCACGAGGATCTTATGTCTTCAGTGAGATCTCTGAATTGTTACTATGACTCAGGAATTATGCATAAGGGAGCAAACAGCAGCAGTGATGACAAGTGAGGACTATACCTCATTGAAGGCAATCAGATCCCCCACCAAAAAATCGGTTTCGCATCACCAGGTTTCTGGAGACAAATTAAATCCCTAAAGAGAATTTTAACAGAAGAAAAAGGGAGATACAGAATGTGGAAAGGGCTGGCATAGAGCATATCCAGGGAAGATAAACAGAAAAACACACAAGCATGGATGAAAGAAAAGAATATCAGTATTCAGATCTTAATATTCCTGTGACAAGAAACATACTTCTGAAAAAGAAGCAGATTAGGTCCACCCAGGAGAGACGTTCAGACACGCATTCATCTGATGTTCCACCCAGTGAGAAGAAACAAGGAGTCAGTTCCTGCACTAGCCAGAAGCACTGCCAGGCAGAGAAGACAGAAATCAAAGAGCTCCAGAGAGCAAACTTCTGCCTCTCTGCTTACTCATAACCCATTAATCTGACAGGGATGCTGGTTTAAACCCAGCTCTGCTGAGAACAATCGTCCACGGGTCCACTGACACAAGGAGGCATAAAGACAGCTATAGCTGTAGCGTAGTAGAATATAAATTGTTAGAAGCTGTACTAAATATCAAAATCAGGAGATACAACTAAATGTAGTGAAGGGGAATTAATTGAGCTTTTCTAAAGACAATTGGTGTCACACTTTGGTTTCAGAGTCAATATACATCAAGAAATTCCAGTGATTTTATACACCTACATTTTGAAAAGTCCTCCATAGGTTTGCTCATTATAGAAAATAAGGTGCTACAAAATAAAGTGGTGGGGCTGGGAGCAGCTGGACTGGCCATTCAAGCCCAAAGACAAGCCTGAGCTCCTGGACTGCGGGAGCACCCTGGCTGAAACCCACCTTTGAGGGGGCTGAGCCTCAGGTATACAGTGGGCTTTCTCTCCCATCCCATCTCTGATTCCCTGGGAAAAAAAGCAAGCCACACTGGGTGAAGGGAACCAGAACACTCTCTAATCAGTGTCCTAAGGAGGACAGCAGTGGGCCCAGTTCCATGGGGAAAAGTTAAGCATGAGACAGAGCTTCTCTGGCTGCAAAAAAGGGAGAAAATCCCTACAGGGACAACTGCCAGTTGTTATTATGGGCTTCTGAGCAAGGCTGAGCATGATTATTATGCTGTTAAATATTAATTCTTTATATCAAACTTGCTTTTCTTATTTATTGTCATTTCCCTAGAACCCTGCCATCCCTGAGATACAAACCCGAATGAAGTAATAGTGTATAAGAGAATCAAAACCCAGAAGATGCCTACATTGATACTACATTTTCATTCTTTTACCCAAAACAGGACTGTTCTCTGTGGCTAATTTCCAATCACATTTAAAAAAAAAAAAAAAATCTCACCCAGAGTTACATCTCCTCTTGCCACTGAAAGGCTTATTTCACCATCTATTAAAGTCTTTGAAAAAGTTTTTCTGGCAGATCATCTTCCTGCTCTCCATGATAAATCTTGTTGTACTAATTTCTCTTCCCCAGTGATGTTTATTCCCTCAAATATTTGCAGAACATTGTCAAGTCACCTTGCAATCACTGCTTGGAGCATTCCTATCTCATCTACAGCCTTTCTGCACACAGCAAGCCAGTTCTTCCAGCCCCTTTTATCATTTGTCTTGTTCATTTTGTCAATTAGTTTCTCTGACCTGTCCTTTCACTTTGTTTTATTAATTTTTCAACACACCAACCCCTGTGAGGTAAGAGAGATTAGCAGCCTCCCCCCTCCACATTGTGCAATCAGCGTGGGACCAGTGAGGAGCTGATTCTCTTGGTCACACAAAAATGGCAGGAAAGGGGGCTGTGCAAGGCAGCTACTTCAGAGAGAATGAAACGGTGCATTACAGCATTCAGCAGCCCCTCACACAGGACATCTTTATGTCACCTCAGTCTGAGCGACCACTGCAAGCACAGAGGGTTGGAACTCCTCCCAGAGCACTTCTCTCCAGTGTGGGTTCAGGGCAAGCACAGTCCCAGCTGCTCCCCTGCTGGGAGCCAGGGTGGGACACTAAACTCATTCTCTTCATCGCTTTGCTTTCTTTCCCATGTTCCTTTTGCTAGGTTGGGAGAGGGTATTGCACTTCCCCACATACACTTTTTCTGAACACAGGTATTATTTATGGTGAGTGGAAGATAATGGAGTTTTCTCTCTGTGTGGGTATGACATACCCACTGCAGTGATTTTCCATTTCATTCCTATGCTCTGTAGGTTCCCTTCTAGTCCTGCAAGAACATAAAACACATCTGTATTGATAGATACAGATATATCTAGATTTTTGACAGACCTGGATGTTGCTGGCCTGTGTAAGATTACATTCATCCCTATTTATCAGAGTAGTAGTTACACATGCGTAGTGAGGAACTCTATTATCCTGTCTTTAATTTACTCTCGAGGAGTTCAGCTCTCACAAAATCCATATCAGAGCCCCCTTTCTCAATTATTTTAGCCAGAGAGGGGAGAGGTCTCTATCTGATCTGATAATGGAGCTATTTGGCTCAGCCCAGCCATTAATCCATTTGACAGCTTTCCTATGAAAAAGCAGAATTTCCATCCTCCACTCCAATTTATTTCATCATCTGCACTTTCCTTCTTCTATCCCTGGTCATTGGTAATAATGAGAACTGTCCAGAAAAATATATAAATATGGCACATGTGTATAAATACAGCTAAAGGAGGTGGCACAGGTGTGAAAAGGAGAGAATTCTGCCTCTACAAGAATTTTTACCTCAGGCATTTACTCGCCCTATGGAAACTTAAACCAGTCACTATCCTTCTGAAAATATCCCAACACAAATTTCCATTTTTTCTCAATAAACAAGCTGTTTGTTTTGTTGTGTGTAGAGGGTTGTTCCCTTGGGATTTTTGTTTTAGTTTTGTTCTGGTTTAGTGTAAGTCCCTATCACAGCAGTTTTCCGGTCTTAATGAAAAATACTACATTGCAATTCCAAAGTGAGATTTACTGACTGTGATGATACTCCAGGTATTATGGAGTGACTCTGGAAAAGAGACAGGTATGCAATATGGGTGTTGAGCTCTCCTGTCTGACCTGCTGCTCTGCAATTATCCTTAGCTGACAGCATTTGACAAGGCTTAGTTGGACAAGCAGAAATCTCAGTGGAGAAGGGGTTTTCTTTGTTCTTGCAGCTGACAAAATTTACATTTTACCAGGTATTAATAATTTTCATAAAGTATTTTTTATTTAAAAATGCCAAACATGTTAAACATTTGGCTAAAATCTATTTTTTAATAGAAATAATGTCTCTTTTCAAAACTTTGGAAGTAGAAGACAATGTCTTTCAGGTTCAAATAATTTCCAAAGTTAGGGTAATTTTACCAATAAAAAAAAATCTCAATCTTAGAAAATACATGCATGATACTTAGTGGACATACTGTGGATCAGCTATAAGATATCCCAATCCAAGTGCAGGCAACACTCATTAAAATGCTCAGGCATTTTCCTCAACTGCAGTTTGGTTCCTTGTTTTTACAGATGGCAGCTCAGGAAGATTTCAAATGCAGTCACGAGAGGAGAAAAAGGATTTTTCCCATAATGACATGCTGAGCAGCAGACAAGATAGAGTTTGTACTTTGCCTGCTTATGTATTTACATGTAAGTCACTTAAAAATAATTTTTATGCATGCAATCAATACCTTGCATTTTCATCAAGCTACTTCAGATTCTTAACTGAAAATGGAAATGTGAAAATGGAAAACATCTCAGATATACTGGCTGGGGAGTCTTCTCTAAGTTTTTGAGAATCCTGTATTTTCTGGTTAGTTTTTTGATCCTTCTGTAAGTTCAGATGATAAAACCCCACTGTGCAATAGATGGGTAAATGGCAACGCCTAGAGAAAATCCTACCCTTCCTCATGCTCATTGCGGCCCTTGTATGGTTTTCCTGCATCACTGTGAGTCAGGATAGTAGGACAGGCCTTGAAATTAACCTCATACCTAGAAACTGCATGAAATTATACAAAGATATTGGACCAATTTCTCTCTTTAGCAGTTCCAGACGCACCAGAACAAGGTCTTCTGCCGTGCCTGGGGCAGAACCCTGCCAGGGTATATACACTGCATCAACTGATGTTCTTTGTTACTATTGAAATCCTTTGTCTTCGCAAGATGTGATTTAACATGTTCAGGTTTAAACCCCTGCATTAAACCCTAGTTGAATAGGTTAAAAGACTCATTTGGGTTATGAGATTCAGACAAATTGGAATAGTTGAGGTGGAAAGGGTCTGAAAGTCCTTGCACTCCCCTAGAGACTTGATAAAAGGATTCTGGCATCTTCATCAGTAAGTTCCATTTCTGGCTTCACTAAGACAAGATCCAAAGGACAGTCTCTTTAAAGAAGGGCATAAACCAACAATACTTTGAGGCACCTCAGTGGCTGTGTCTGAATACTCAAGTAAATTACTTTATTTCTACCTCCTGCCAAAGCATCACTGCAACCACTGGTACCTTCCCATCTCTAATGTCAATACAGTTCCCAAGAGCAGAAGTGGCTCATGGTATAAGCTCAGAAGCAGCAATGCAATTACAAACTACAGAGCTTCCCAAACAGCCCGAGTATTCTGTCACTGCTGACTTTTGGTCTTTTTCACTTATTTTACATTTTCCAAGGGTTTTTTGGGCTAAGATTTGAAGCATTCTTTTCTGCTTCATGCCAGCTCTGTTAAAAAAAAAAAAAAAAAAAAAATCTACCATGTATTGTTTGCTTTCTTTTTTTTATTTTTAATGATCCTCAACAACTACAAAGTCTGTCTGCTCCCCATCACACTCTCAGATGTTTGAACTGACAGTCTCAAGTCCTGCTGTGACTGAGATGCCCTGAAAGTTTACCACAGGATTTATACTGCTTCCCACAAGGAACTTGAAGTCTTTTTAGGTCTTGAAATGAGGATGTACTTGTGTTTCATAAGAGAGGTTATATGCCAATTTATCAGCAATTTCAAAAGGGCAAATATTTATGAAGAAGTTGAAAAATAAAGATACATTTTTCAATTATGTCTCCCAGGCCCAGGAAACTCAGCAAATTCTGCTCCCTTTCAGGTTCATTTGCCCTTGTGTCTCTCCTATATATATGTTTCCTCAGTACCTCTTCGTTGGGGAAAACAAGAACAATTGATGACGTACAAAAAAGAGGGACTTTCACTTCTTTCTACAAACACGCTGCCTGAGTGCTTTTCAAACTGAAGGCAGCTCACAAAATCATTGGTGCTAAAAAAATGGAACTAAAAGGATTTACATGGCCTGCATAAATTTTGAACTACTTTAAACAGTTCCCTGAAGTAAATTTTCTTCCTTCCATAGAGCAGTATTGAAAGAGGGAGACAAGAAAAAACCCAATTTAATTAAGCGTCCCAAGGAATTTTCAGGACAAATTCTTAACTATCTCTGAGATTTTCTTCTTGTAACCCAATCCTCTGTGCGAATGAGGGTTTTTTTGTTAAACATGTTTACTTTCACGTAAAATCTGTTTAAACTAAATGATGAAAATTTGCCTTAACAGTTCTTTTACAGCATGACATGCTTATGCAGTACCTGTTTGTTTCTTCTCAGCTTTGGCAGTGTATGCTTTTTAAGACGTGAGTCTCGCACACCCTGCTCAGCAAAATAGGTGACTAGGAGGCCCACAGGACTAGGCAAAGCAAAGAAATAGAGATTTCTGAGAAAGCATCAGTCTGGCAATACATGATGAAGTCAGAAAGGTGCTCATTGTGTTCTTCATTTTGAGCGGAAGTTTAAATTACTGATCGCTGCTCACATCTTGAAAGCTGAAATCAAATACAGTATCTGATTGGTCACTTAAATCTTCCCCTCGACCTGCCATCTCCAAAAAACTTTTATTTTTTTCTTCTTAAAATATTTTAGAGCTTTGATTTATGAAAAATCATGGTAACTCTTTCAGTTTGAGTTGGGGAAAAAAGGTCAATGCTTCTCAATGCTCAAGCTATTTCTTGGTCAGGTCTGTTACATCAGGCTAATCTTTAACATACAGACATCCCTACTTCTGAAACCCCAGAATTCCTGAAAGGTCTTGGCATGAAAACAGAAACTAGCCTGTATTGCTTATGATTATTTACATACATGACAGACAACAGACCTGCTTTCCTAGGCACTCCATTAAAATTGCTTTGTTCCCAGCCTTTTGAAAGCTAAATGAGCAAGAAGAATAATGATACATGCAACCTGTGGCATACGCCATTTTATAAAATACGCTGAAGGCAGCAAAAGCTTTAATCCATTTTTGGTTTTAAGCCTCAAAATCATGCAGCTACCCTGATCTCTCTCAAGTTGTAAGGTACCAGGTCATGAAGAGAGAAGCTCATGCATTTAAATTTTAAAGTGTTCACTTCCTTGATTGCTTGGTTGGCAGAGCAGCTCACTGATGATTCCTTATCTGCAAAGTAGCCAATCTAGTGGTGGCATCATCCACTGGGATCCCTTGCTCAGCCTGCCCTCTCCGATGCCAAACCCCAGCACTCCTAGAGAGAAGCAGTACCCATCATCAAATGTGAATATCCTCAAACACTCAGAACTAGCCCAAACAAAAGCACAAGCTTCACCTACCCAGAGATTCAAACTGCTTCTGGAACTACATGGTGCAGTAATGCTAAAAGTCAACAGCTTAGATACACAGCAAACAATTTCCCCCTTGCCTGGCTGTCATCAAAACCAGGTCCTAAATGAACAGTGTTTGGTAACCCTGCCAGGCCCATGCGCTTTCAGGTAATTGTGACTGATCTGGTTCAAATAATCAGAAAGAACAGATGGTACCCATTTTCTTCAGAGTCTCATAGGAAGGACATTGGTAGGGCAGCACAGGATTTGTTTCTGCAACCATTAATCAGCTGTGAGTCCATATTCTACAATACACAGACAGAACAGACCAGAGTTGTGCCGTCCTTTGGAAACTGAATTGTCAGAACTAACAAACTCCTATTCATAGAGCAAAACAAACAAGAAAACTGAAAACAAAGCAAGGAGGAAGGCTCAAATGAGCTGCCTAGAGGGTAGAGATGATACAGGCAAAGAGAAGGAAAGCATAACTGTCAGGCAGCCATGAAACTGAAGAGAGGGATCACCACTGTGTTTGCATCAGTCTAAGCAAATATTCTTATGGGTTTGAAAAGAAAGCCATCATCCCTCCAAAATGGCATTTTACCTACCAGCAGCATTAATTGCTTTTTTCATAGTCCCCCAACTGCTCCACAGTCTTGAGGGAATAAAAACAAACAATAAAAGCCTAACTACGTAAATCCCAAAGAATTTACAAGGCAAATATTTTAAAAGTGACTCAAACCTTCAGAAACATAAGTCTGTATGCAAATGAGAGTTATAAACATTAATGGACTTTAAATGTGTTAGTTATTTATAAAACACTTCTACTTGACACAGTCGCTGCTTTCTTTCAAGACTTTGTTCATCAGGCATCTATACCCTGCAACAAATAGACTTTCTTCCTCCCATACACTTTACTCTAATTAAAGATACCACTACCTATTATATAAATAGATGGCATAATAAGCAGAGACAGTAACTTGTAGTCCATAACAAGTTTTATCTGTAATCACTGAAGCATATCCGTAGCTTACCGAAATAAAACCAAGTAGATTGGATAAGTGACTTGGTGAAGGTTGTACTGGTGCAAAAACTGGACTGCCATGCTGTGATGCTCCCCAGGTTGCATCTCCTCTAAGGCTAAAACAACTGTGAGCTTTCAAAGCATACAACACACTCCATTTTCTCAGTGGCCTGGACCCTGCAGCACTGAACTCATACCTAAGAGAAATGCTGTAGCGACTATTACAACTGACTGCAAGTCCTGTAAAATATAAAACCTAAAAGCAGGTTTTTGGGTTTTTTTTGGTGGGGGGGGGGTTTTGTTGTTGTTGTTTGGTTTTTTTTTTAGTTTTAATATTCTTTTTGCTTCTTGTAAATTATTTCCTTCCAAAAATCACAACCACCTCAAGGAGGCTTTCTAGTAGTTATCACTTTTTTGAGCTGCTCTATTACTCATCCTTCCTTTTTGCCTCCCTCCTCCATAACACGCATCATCAAAATAACAGAATGGAAAGCATTTAAGACACCAAATTATTGCTGAAGGTGAACAGGAGAGAAAGTCAAGTACCAAGCTCTGCCTGCCTTTTGGGATTCCTCACGTATCACATTCTGTATTTCACTCATCAAAATGTCATGCCTAAAAAAAATACACAGCCTGAAGAATAGAGGAAACAACAGAAAGGACAAGGGAAGAAAAAATTTGATCCTCATGCTATTGCTCATGTTTGTCTATAAAAAAATTGGACAAAGATTCTCAAGTCTGACAGCAATCACAGCCATCTAGACAGTGTCTAACGCGTGAATAATGCATTGTCAGCTCAAGAAAAAGACCAAATTTTCTTGCCCCCGAAGGCCATTTTACAGCTTGGGTATATATCTGACATTAGGGAAAGAGAGATTGCATCATCTCAGATATATGACATTTGCTGTGCATGCAGCTGCTTTCAGGATTGACTCCCATGATAAACATGTCAGCTCTGGAGAAAACTGATGGGAGCCAGAACTGTCACTTCTCTAATTCATTCTTCCCAGTCATTTTGTCCTTCTGGTTCCGACGTGCTTTGTAGACTGAGATTCGACACATCTATCGATTCTCTCAATGCATAAATGTAAAAATATTTTTTTAAAATTCTGACTGAAGCGGGTCCACGATACCTTAGTGCTTTGATTTTTTCCATTTCAGCAAAATGAATTAAAGTTGAGGAAAGACAGAGACATGTAAACTTTAAAGACAAAAGCCTGGGTTTGATCAAATAAAGCACTTTTGAGAATAGTAAAGTCCCCCTGTCAGCGTGCAGCTTAATGTTCCTTGGCTATACTACTCTTTTGTTTCTTCTTGCCTTTGAACAGAAACATAACCTAGTCTGTGCATACAGATTTGGTTTTGGATGCTTGGAAGGAGTTAAAGTTTTAACAGTGCCCTTAATACAACCCTCATAACTCATAATAATACTTACATCTTTATAAAATGAAAGCATATTTTCACAGGGTCAGAGATAATTTGGGTAAGTATAGCCCATTCTGAGCTATGAACATGTCAGACTACCTTCTTCAATTGCTTTCATATGAAATGAGACTCTGTGCCTACTATTTACTCACTTATTTCTGTCATTTCACTGACCATCCCTAGTAATTACCAAATATATTTGATTGATTTAAGATTGATATTTAAAAAAAAAACACACATGTGCTGTTTCCTCTTTTTTTGTGCTTCTCTTATCTGCTAGTTCAGTGGAGTTTTGCTGTTCTGATTACAACATTGCAGTCAATTCTATGGCACAAAACAGATTCTGCAAAATCTCACTCTTCTGTTTTCAGCTTCCCTGCAGGGGAAGGCAGTGGCACAATGGGCCTGAGGAGAGCTGGACCTGCTGCCTGTCTCTGTGGCACCCTGTGCTTCGGGAGGGAGCAGGGACAGACTGCAGAGCTGTCACACATTTAGCTCTGTAACTCTCCACGGGCTGAGATGAAGTGCAGAGTAGCAGCTCTGCCCATGGGGGTGCCTTGTCAAGTCAAATCAGTTCATAAGACCTCCTGGCCAATGCTACAGAACAAGAGCTGTATTCAGAGGGCTGACCACAGGTCCATTTCCTCCAGTACCGGGGGGGGAAAAAGATGTAGTGCATCCCTCTGACCGCTCCCTAGCTTTCCCCAAGTCATTGCCAGAATGGAACCCTCCCCTTTGCTGCATGCTAATAGGGAAAGCAGAAAGCACTGGGTGTAAGCTGCCAGTGTGATACAAAGGATGTCCTTTTCACTCTTTTCTTTCAATTTTTCTCCGTGTGCTTGCCCCAGAGTGCAAGTCCTGCTTTCCTTTCCATTTACATCTGTCAAACCTGTCACATTTTGCATTCCTTCATGCCAGATGCAAATGCTAAAGCAGGTGCTACAGATGCTTGTTTGAGTAGTGCAATGTGTTGATATTGTTTCTTGATATTTCACAAAGGAAAGAGTGGGAATGCATGAAAGATAAAAAGAGAAAGGGAGGGCAGTGTTAGCATTCAGTGAAATAAATGGCTTTAAAGTACCTTGCTCTGGTGTGATGGCTTCCATCAGACATGCCCAGCAAAGTAAAAGAGGCATTTTTTCAAACAGATGGTCTCAAAGTCTTTACAGCGTTACAGCTCAGAGTAGCAGCTACCTCACTGCCACATGCTGGGGAGGAACTGTGCCATGAAGGAGATGCACTCAATTTACCTGCCTGCCTTAATAACATCTGAACGTCTGGTCTGTTGAGGTGTTAATGTACATCTTAGTAAAAGGCAGCTGCTAAAGGGACACAGCTGAGGTTATCGAGAAGAAATAAAGGGCTTTTGTGAAAGCAGTGAGTTTACATTCTGAGGACAGAGGAACAAACGACGTAATCTCTGTGACAAGGTTTACGCAACACCACAGCTTGAGGACAGTGAGCCATCAGATCCAGCCACCTTTTCTTCATGAAAATACGATGGAGGCAGTCAGCTTATCACAAACTTTCATGCAGGTTGCAGAAAGCTGGTTACCTCCAAAGTTCTGCAAATAGTATATCGGTTGTGTGCTGCTGCCATGCTGAGCCAGGTTGCCAGGCTCTTTTGGATACATATATTGCATTCACTAGAGAGAAGCCCTTAGTCAGCACAGGAGACTCATTTCCAGCTGCCCAGATAAACAACAACTGGATTTGCAAGTTGCAGTAGGTCTGTCTGCCTCTCAAGAGATGGCATAAATACAGCCAGGGTTTCTGTTCCCTATCTGTAGAATAAGGATAATAAATTATAACATTATCTTTGCCTTTCTCTCTCTTGTCTTGTAAAATTCTACATGCTTTAAGAAGAAATACAAAAATCTCATAAAAAAAGGTATTTGTTATAACACTAATTAAACTGTTTGCTGCTCTAAAACAGACAAACACCTTACAACAGGACAGATTCATCACAAAGTACTGACTTCATGTCATGGGATGCCATTTCTAGTACCTCTAGTGATGCTGCAACAGGTGAGAACAGGCATAAGAATTTTTTTCACATGGATCTGCTAACGTACTTCCTTGCTGAGGCACAGATGAACTGAGATGCTGAGCAGAGCCAAAAATCAGGTGGCTAACTCATTTCCCACTTTTATCTCGGAGCAAATGGCTGGACTGTAACTCCTGCCTCCACAGCTAGTATATCAACTCTCCTGCACCAATCGCTCTCTGATATCTTCAGCAGGCTTTGCTATCCAAGGGTTTATTTTGTCTAAAGAAGAAGCTATGCCTCTGTACCACTACATCAGAAAAGAGCCTTCAAATCTTGTTCACCCTGGGCCGAGAACAGGAAAAAGATTTTCTCTGAAATTTGCCTAAACTGGCATGTTATTTTCCAACTGCTGTCCCCTATTTGAGTGAAGCTGGCAGATTTATGCATTCAGTTGTATTCACTTAAACTACTTCTACCTAACGATAAAGAAAAATGTTAATTCAGAAATAACCCTGGGCAGTGGCAGGCCTGAAATGTATACATTACTTACTCACATCTGTGTTCAGCAAGCTGAAAAATGACAATGCCCCAGCACTGCAACCAGGCAAAGCATAAAGTGTTCAGCTGAGCAAAATGGACAGTCCATGCTGTGCTCCTCTTACAGCCTAAGCTGGCAGGTCGTAGTTATATTCCTGGCGTGGGTTAAGCAGGCTCTGTGAGCTGCCAGCACCTCAGTCAGCAAACCAGAAAGTAAAACAGAGCCCTCAGCCACACCTGGGTGCCACAGAGAACCTGGCAGGTCGTGGCCTCCAGTTGAGACACTGGTGGGTGTAGCTTCCTTCCCACCCACCTACCACCTCAGATATTTCCTCTGCTCTTCTGCCACAGGACACAGGACCTCATTTTCCCCTGGGGCAAGCAATCCAGACAATTTAAAAGCTTGATTTTTGCCATGCTTGTTCTCCCCTGTGAAAGTAAATCCCAGAGCTGCTGGGCTGGGTCACTTCCAAGTTTTGTACTCAGGGATTTTCACAAAAAAGAGCTGACGATGCAAATGGCTCCAGCAAAGGGTTTTTTCCCTGCCCCCAGTGACCTTTTTGTTTGAGCAGATAGCAGCTTTTATGTCTTTGCATATTTTTTTATCGCTGAGTGAACCTCTAGTAATGGCGCTGCCAGGCGAGAACAGGTATAAGAAATTCTTTCACATGGATCTGCTAATGCACTTCCTTGCTGAGGCACAGCACCCCAGCTGCACCAGGCTCAGGCATTCACATTAAGCACTTCATTCTCACACTGCAGTATCTCCTTTCAGTCCATTACTGAACAAGCAGAACACCTATGCTGACAAAAAAACGCTGCGCATCAGTTATGCTTCAGTCATCACAGATTGATACATCTGCTAAACAGAACACAGTCGTGCTTGCCTGTTTTCTTCTTCGTGAGCCCATTCCCATTTCAACTCCAGCCTGGCATAGGTAAGAATCTGAGAGAGAAAAGTTAGCAAGAATCTTTTCTCTTATCTCACTCCAAACTAACTCCTTAAAAGAGACCAGCCTGGCAATTACTTGAGTCCATAACCTCTTTCTTAATTACCTACAAAAAAAAAATCAAAGCTCTGCAAAAACATTTGAAGACTATGAATAAACTTCCTCATGTTTTCCAGCAATGTTTTCCTAATTATTAGTAATTTTTAATGCGATTGCACATGAATAATGAGAAAATTCCTTTGCATTTTTTATTTCCTCAACACAGTACATGTGCAAGCCTTCACTAATCAGAGATTCCCTTCAGCAAAAATGCAACCCATAATTTCTGAACTTTTCATACCTTCATCCTGTAAACTCTGGAGCAGTGTGACCAAGGATACAATCAGCTTAAAGGTATTAGGATGCTAATGAACTACAGTTGTACTGTTCAATAGGCTGAGAATGACAGTGCCTTTAACTCACTGTGGTGAATACCAGAGCTGGGAAAGAAGAGGGAAGAAAATGGAAACATAGGACATAATGTACCCTAATCTCTGGCATCAGTGGTTCGCATTTCTCTCTTCCAGGCAAACAACAGAATGCCTAGATCCAGGGTTGAATCCTAAATGAAAGATTAATGATCTTGCTCTGGTATTTTGCTGAAGTAACAGCATCCAATCAGTACATCCAGTTTCTATACAGTAGTGCTAAACATGTGTTCCCATGTACCCTAATCTCAGGATTACCCTGGCAGAGATATGAATAAACAAAGGAGAGTGAATAGCATGCCCACAGGGTGTGTGGTGGCCAGAAACTAGCTCAGGCTGACACAGAATTGCTAAAAGTGACTGTGAAACAAGCTGTTAGTGCAAGGGGAGCCAGCAGTCCCGCAGGCTCCTATGTAGGCATGCTCTCCAGGAAGGAGCCTATGGAAAGGCACAATGAAGTAAACTCGTCAAGTGAGAGGCGTGTATGAAATAGTTGAGCAAAGAATATATCTTTATATTAAGCTTACTGTAAAAGTCAGACTCCACAACTGCAGGAACAACCCTCAGCTGTGAAAATTCTGCCAGAGGTCTTCCAAGACACATATCCTGTAAGGTCACAGAAGGGCAGTGGGTACCTCAAATTCGAGGAGAAGGAAAATATTTAATAAAATAATGACAAAATCCTACTCATTATTTCAGCTTGGATTTTGAGACATGCTGTCTTTTACCATTATTCATATATTTTTACTGACAGATCATGGCAGCACTGCCATTATTTGTGCTGGTGCCAGCATTCAGCTTCTGGGATGGTCCAACACCCTAAGAAGATTAAGAGTTAGGAACCTCTTATGCTTTCTGACTGACCCTTTAGTAGCAGGAAAGAGGCAGAGCCACACCACTTGATCAAGCTCTAAACTTTGCAAATTTCTCTTCTGATTCACCTTGCCTGTCTGAGCATGCCAACTTGTATGCCGCTGTATGCTGCACTGTAAGCAAGCAAAAGGTTGTTCTCAATTCATCTCTGAAAAACACAAACGTCATGTTATACCAGTGAAATCAAACTTAGATTTCACATTCAGATACCTTTTAAAACAACCACCTTATAATGTGCTTTGATGAGTTATTAACACTTTTGAGAAGACCAGTCTTCTGTCAATAGCATCGATTTAACAGTAATGGCTTTTTAAAATATCACCTCTTTCCGAACTAATGTTCAGGGAATTTGTTTAAGTTGCAGAAATCCAGGCAGGCAATGTGAACTGGTACAGGATTTGTATCCTTCAGTGTCTCTCTGTCATCTACATTTACTTAATTGATAAAGATTTGAGACCACATCAAAGTACTTGTCTCTCTCCAGTTCACCTAGCAGCTAATAAATGTTTCCAGGATTCCATCCTTTCATTACTGAGTCAATTGAGGGGAAAATAGGTTTGCTCCTTGTGTCAAAATATCCCCAGAGAATTTGAGGTGCTGTTTGCATATCCTTAAACATTGCATCCCTGCTGCATTTTTAAAAGAGGACTGCAACTGCCTTTTAGAGAAACTTCCCAAACTCTTCATTTGCCTAAAGATAACAACATGAGCTACGTAAAACAATTCTGAGAGAAAACAGGTGAAAACCACAGCCAGTAACCTGGGGGTCTTCCAAGGTGGCTGCAAGTCAGAGCCTTTCTCACAGCAAAACATAGTTTAAGTTTTCCCACCCTTCCCTGGGCAGCCCCAGACACTGCCATCATCTTCCTCCACTTCTGCAGCTCTGTCAGTGGGCTTGTATTGCCACAGAGCCCCCAGTCTCTGAGAAACACAACCAGCCTCCACCAGTTCACTGAACTGCCTACACTTGCGTGGCCCTACAAACCATGGTATCTGCTCTGTGGAACACGAACAGGCCATGGAGTGAATGAGGTTTTCAGAAAGGGACACGGGTTTTTGTCCTGCCCTGACAGCTGAGGAACATCATGTGAAACAGTACACTGAAATGGGCAAAGGAAGGGAAAACGACCTGGGAGCTGTTCAAGAGTTTTCCAAGAAGCTAAAATCTCAGTGGAATTAAATATTCAGAAAGCACATTGAATAAGGACATGTATGATAAAACAACCCTATCCATCTATAAGACAGTAACTGAGAGAAACTTGCGAGTCAAGTGCTGTTCCTGTCCCCACTAACAGATGCTGTAGATAGATGTGCTTTCAGCTACTTGTAGTGGTGGGAATACCCTTCTAAAATTCAAGGGAGAAACATCACTGTTATGTAAGTTTGCATTTCTAGTAAAGAATTCCAGAAAGATGCTTAAAAGCAAATAGAAAGGATTATCATTCTCTATGACTAATGTGTGTTACTTTTTCTTCCAGAGTCCCCAACTACTTTGTTTCTCTTTGCACAAGTAGGTTTTTCCACAACTATACAGATATAGCAAAATTTCAAAGTAATTAACACTTGCCACAGATACCTGGTGATAGTAACCTTAATCGTTTAGGGCTTAACCCTTCTGTCTTTGTTTCTGCTCTCACGTATTACTGATCTGGAGACAGTTAGGTGTCTTTTATTCACTGACCTCAGCACACTATCTACCTGGCGGATTCATTGAAAACTAAGGTAGCTATTTACTCCAATCAGTAAAAAATACCCAGAATCTGGAGTTTCAAGTCCAGGGACTGCCAAGCTGTTACTCTTCAGAATTGAAACTGAATGCCATGTTACATCATTTGACCCAATTGCCTTTCCTACTAAGACTTGGTGAGGAATTGTCACAGGTGGATATATATACCCACAAAGAAAATTTACCAAAAAAACCCAAAAGACAAGAAACTATTAAAGAAACTGTACAGTCTTAGTTGATTGCTTTCGTTCTTCTTTTTTTTCTGATTTTCAAAAGGTGAAGTTCTAGGATTGCTGCTTTCTTTGTTGATACTTTAACTTCTTAGCAAGAGAAATGTAAATAAGCAAGAGAAAGTCTGCACATTGCAGAGCAAAACTTTTTTGTCCCTCTGGACTTCTGAAGGGAGGAAAAACATGGGAGACAGGGATACTAATGCCTGAAACAGGGAAGCCAGAAAATAAGTAGGTGAATTTTGGTTTAACTGATCAGAACATATACACAAGGCTGAAAAGGAAGAAAAAAAACTCAAGAGAAATACCAAGAGCCCTGGGAAACAAAGATGAAGCACATAGCTAGGATTATGTGATTTGACAGGCACCAGGAAGTAAATCAATGGGAAATTGCAAAAACAAGAGTGCTGCTGTGGAACCAGACTTTTGGACATTGACTGAGAGATTTCCTCTGGCATGAAGCAAGGGAAATGCTACGATCTTAATAAACTATTTTAGATATACAGAGAACAAATTCTTCCTATTCAAATAATCCCTTTGGGGCCTTTTGGAACTTCTTCTTTGAGAACTATTAAAGTTTGAGAACTCCGATCCTTTTTAAAAGTCCTTCTCCTATCCATAAGGGTGAGATGGAAAAGGTTTCTTAAAAAGGGAGGCAGGCAGAAACAGAGAGATTTTCCCATGGGATATTACAGCCTTCATGCATTCCCATGAATAACTTTTTCTTGATTGTTTCTCCTCCTAGAAGTAACAGTGGAAAAAGATTGCACCAGAGCTCACAAATTAAACTCAGTGTAGAGCTTGAGAAAGTCTTTAACGTTCATGCAAGCTGGGACTTTAACAATGATCTCAGTCAAGACTAGCACAGGTAAGAGCTGTACTGTTTTCCTCCAGCTCTCTGAATCTATCTTTTCTGATCATCCTTGCCTCAGGCTACTCTTCTTGGGTCAGATCCAAAGCCTGATCCAAATGGAAAGGTCTTCTAAATCTAATTAGGCTTTTGATGAAACTCAGGTACTTCAGGCTTGCTTTCTGACACCACCCTCTCCTCCCAGCACCGCAGAGATGCTTTGTTGCAACGATTTCTGTGCAATTAATGCCAGACTAGTTTTGTGATATACACTGATAGGAAATAAAATGGAGTACTCAGCTCCTTTTCACTAGGGAATTCAGCCAGGACAACTTGTTTCCTAATGAATATATGCCAAGAGCTGAGAAAAGCTGTGGATCAGAGTCAAGCATAAATTATTTCCATTGTTTGTTTTGCTACCTCAGAGGAATGAGAAATCACCAAGAAATAGCACTCTATCAAGCAGCCTATCTGCAAAAGCCAGGACTGCACTTTAACAAGCCCTGCTCCCAGGAGCTCTCGCTCTCAACAGCTGCTGGCATAAAAATATTGACACCAGCTCACAAAAAGGTCCCTAAAACTTCTGCAAGAGAGATTAAACACTAAGTAGGCATGCAGAGAGAATTAGTCTTTCATTTTCAGCACACAGGGAGCAGAAAAGAGCATATCAGCCAGCCAGTTTGAGGAAGCTCCTGTTTCCTTTGCCCTTGGAAATAAAGAGCCTTTTTTACAGGTGAGTGCCAGCCAGCAACCACCTGACCCGTTCTCCTGTACAGTTGGGAAGCTAGCAGGGCCCACAAAATTTAATTCACCATCTCCAAAAAAGTTCTAAATACACCAACTAGCCTGTTACGTGCTTGTATACACAGGTAGACGTAGCCCAGTTGTCACAGACATCAACTTATTTTACTGCTCTTCTGCTGATACTTTCCAAAGCTTCCATGGACAGAGGGCAGTTTTATGTTCCCAGTTAGATTTTCCAACTTTCCAACCAAACATTCTCTCCCAAACATTTCAGTTGTATTTACTGTTGGTTTCCAAAATCCTGTCCTAGACTGCTCTCTTTTTCTCAACCTTTTCATTTAAGGTTTCCAACACAGTAAGGAATTTCAGAAGAGGCAGAAAAATCAGTCTTATCTTTAAAATAAAACAGGTGAATAGTCCACGTGTGCTACTTTCCTATGGGGAAGGGACTCTAAAGCTGTTTAAGTTCTAAAATCTAGGAAGACAAAAATTGCCTTTGTTTCCCACAAAGCTGTTCAACCGAACAATCAGCTCTGCAGCCTTCAGAGACCAAGGAGCCAGAAGGCATGGCTGCAATATTTCAGTCTGGAAAGCCTTCTGGTGGAGAAGAGGTTTTTTCCCTAGTTAACTTTAAAAAAAAAAAAAAAAAAAAAAAAAAAAAAAAAAAAAAAAAAAAAAAGCCAAACTAAAAATCCAGGCCTGAGGGCTCCCATTGTTATTAGTCATATCCATCTCATGCTGCTTTTCTATTCCCTTTCTCTAATAAAGCGGTACAATGTCTTCTGGCTTGCCAGAGACCTCATGCCTGTAGGGAAATCTATTTTCTTACTTCTTTCCTGACAGAAAAGCCTTTTGTCCTGAGCAAAGATCCCCTCTAAAGCAGCAAGGCCCCAAGACCCAGCTTTCCCCAGCCCCTCTAGCTGCCGTAAGGCTGTAATGAGCACCCACTTGCACTAGAAGGAAGTAATCACACCCTGAAGCAAGAAGGGTGAAGGACCTTGGCAGTGCTCTTGGACATGCCAATTACTGTAATCCATGTCCCACTCAAAAAAATATCTTTTTACATGAATATTGTTTTGTTTCAGTTTTTGCACCTCTCAGCACTTAATCTGGCAAAAGAAACTCTTGTATGTACTAGCAAGGAATTAGCAGAGGCTGGTTATTAGCAAGTATTCTTGGCAGGTTATTTTTTTTTCACATAGTATATGTTTTACTCCTAAGCTAACTAGGCATCTGGCAATTACACCCAAAGCCAGGCAACCCATCTAGTGCATACAGGAAATGGAAAAAAAAAAAAGTAACTAAAATGCTTTCAAGGGTGTCTAAGAGGCAAGTCTCCATGAGGAGAGAGAATTGAACTGACAGGATGAAAAGTGTTAATTGTGGGAACAGCCACCATAGGGTTTTGATAACAGCCATGGTAACTTATTTTCACATGCTTTCTCTCCAGTTTCACTTTCCTTTTTTTTTCGTACCCAGATCTTGCATCCGTCCTCATCTATCCTTCCCACTTGGCAGTTGCAATTTCCACCTGCAGGTATCCCTCTGCTCTGCTCTCACAGACAAGGGGAGCAGCCCCCATGCAGGGGGGTGCCTCGGTACGTGGGTTGGCTCACAATCCAAGGGGAGAACTGCCACTCTGAGCCAAGGTGGTGCTCTCCTTGGTGCCACGGGCAGCACGGACACCAAGATAGCAGCGATAGTTCTAAGTCCACAAAATGAGGCTGTTAGCACAGTCATAAAAGGATCTCTGCTAACACAGAGCTTCACCTTGCTAAAGGGATCTCAGTTACTTTTTATACGGTACACCACTTTCCTCTCTCCCTTTTCTCTCAACAGGGAAGGACATGAAAACCATGGAAATGTGGCTTTCCCTACTCTTCCAGGTAGCGTGAAAGAGTTTCACAGTACAGTGAAGGACCCTTCAAAACAGGAGAAGCCAAGAGCTCCCACTGAAGTCAAAGAGCAAGTCTGGGAGTTTCCAGGGCCAAATAAGAAGGCAGAAAAAATTCACTGGCAGCTGTAATCTCTGTGTGTACCTTCACTGACAGCAAATGGAGAGTCATTTCTTTAGGGTATTTTTCCAAATACAACTGGCTTGTTTGTATCTCTAGACTATACACCAAGCTCACACTTGACCTCAGATTTTCTGTTTTTATCGAGCCTGAATAGTGTCCATACAGTAAGGGAAGAATACTTAAAGGTATTAATTTTAAACTGATTCACTGGTGAGTGAAGGAGCTGGCATCAGTGAGATGCTGATGACAGGAATACAACGATGTCTCCAATAATTCAGAAGTGGTTTATGCCAACAAAAACAACTGCTAATTCTCTTTAATAGGGAATTATAAAAACAAAATAACAATCCACGTGCACAAAAGTCTCTTATTCTACAAGGCAGTTTATGTCCTGCTGCTCTATGCTGGCTCCGGTGCTCTGGTTAGCTAAAGCAAACCCTACACTGATGGCACGTGCCTGGATAATATTTTCCCACACACAATGAAACCTAACCACATATCTATGTGTTTGAGCACACATACCAGAATACATTTCAAATATAAAACAAGTTTTGAAAAGATATCAGCGTCCCATTGTGCAGGAATGAAGATGTGCTATTGCTTATCTATCTGTGCATTATATCCTACCCAGTTCTGCAGCACCTGTTCCCGGGTTAGTGATGGCTACTAAAATGAGGGGAGAAACAAAAGTATCAGGCCACGTGGGCAGTCTTTGTGCAGTTCCAGTTGCCAGGGAGATGCCGTCCACCCTGTGTCCAAATCAGAACAGCTGTCTCATTTGGAAACTGACCTGCAGGCAACAATGAGCATGCTGTGCCCATTGGAGAAAAAATGAGCAAAAAGAGGAAAAAATAATTATAGACACCAATAAAAATGCAAAAATAACTCTCGCCCCCCACCTTGTTGCTAAAATAAAATATTTGAGCTAGGAAGTTGCTTTGAATGTAAGCTAATGAAGGACATGATTCTTTTCCATGGGTGTTAAAAAAGTGTGGTTGCCATAATTTCCATTTCGTGCTAAAAAATGCCCATCCAAAGGCTGCTATAGCTGGTGGGAGATTTCACATTCAGTGAACTTTTGAAGGAGACTTATTAAAATTAAGGCAGTGCTTGACAGCGGTGTTGTGCAACAAGCTGCTGAGAGCTGTGCAGATACACGGGACTCAGTTCCTGCCCCGGGTTCCTCTGACAAAACAAGGCAAGCCTGAGCTCCCACCACTCCTATGCTATTCACACAGGTGATGGTTCTTCCTGCCTCCATTCTCTTAAGATCAAAATTGTAAAGTCTAACATGGACCACTGTTGACCATTTTTGCTGATGTTCAAGCTAAATATGCCCACTGAGAAGACTCTGCCACTCCTGATCTGTGTTCAGTGTTTTAAAGAGCAAAGTGATAAAGTGATTTGACAAACTGAACAAACTACTGTGCATGTGAAAGGCAGATGCTGATGGTTATGTATTAAAATTAGTTGTCACTTTAAGATGGAAACGCCCCCTTGCAATGCTTACAAATGCTTCTAACAAGTGATTTTAAAACTAATGCTCCTTCAGTTTTCTGTCTTTCAGTCAAATAAGTCAATGAACTTGCCCTTAAACCTTCTGCATCCCTTGCCTGACCGACTTGTAAGCTTGCCATGGTACAAGCCTGAACTTCCTTTCTTCTTTGCCACCAATCAAATTAAAGCTCTTCTACCATTTCATCTACAAATATCCACATGCACTGGGCAAGATTTCAAATTAATATATTTGTTTCTGAAATTATGATAACTAAGCATGCACAAAATCACAGAGCAAAAGTTATCTTGAAAATAATATTTCACCCTTCTATGCAATGCTGATCATATCTAAGTAACAAGGTTTTTCACGTAGCATCCTTAAAACTACATTCAAAATTAGTCAGCTTGATTTTTTTTTTTCCCCTGCAACAGGTGATATGTTCTGCCTGCAGTGAAGGAGTTTGGGAGGGGGCCTGCCAATTTCAGTGAAGCTGACAGAGAATTTTCAAAGACAAAAAAGGACATTTTGTTCCAACATTCTCAGGTTCTATTACTTGGATTACTTTATGTGAGCACAAACACACAAACTGTGCAGGTATAAACAATGCATACTGGCAGCATGTGGATGACTAATTTCAGCATCACCAGAAAGAAATATTTGATGAATTCACTTACGTGTTTGCATAATCAAACAAATCAGAATTTATATAATATCTATATTATATGTGTAATATATGGGGAGTTTTTCCAGTTTTCCAGCAAGCATTCTTAAATGGGATTTCACATTCTTTATTTCTCCAGGTTTTCCTTTCAAACATATTCTTCAGAATTCCTCTATCATATATCACACTAAAGCAAGAGTGACACTTTTTGTGTTGCCCTACAATGAACTAATTGTCTACATTTAACAGAGGCAAGTAACCATTTAAAAAAAAATTAAAGAGACAAAGCCAAAACAGATTTTAATTTTAAGCTCCTTAGTATCTTGTTATATAAGGAACAGCCTGAGGGGTGATATCCCAGAGAGGATGGGAAAGTATCTTGACAGGTTCCTTTAAACTGAGATCCTGTTTTAAATTTATCTCTATCCTTACATTTAACAATCTGAATTTTAAGGGTCAAAAGCCAGGCAACTTCCTAGCAAGCATTTCACCTTGCTATGCTTGTTTGCACTCTGAAACTGTATTCTTAATGGATCTAAATGCTATAAAATATCACAAATGTACTGAAGAGGCTGGGTTTTGGTTTTGTTTTGTGTTTTTTTTTTTTTTGGTGGAAGCATTTCTTTCCTCCACAAGGTCACTGCTTCACTAGACTGAAAAAACAACGTGGATTATTAATACTGTGTAATCCCAAAGAGTCTAAAACTCTCTTGACCCATGAAACTCACTGGTTTGTGGATCTTCAGTTTGGATACATCTGAAACAAAAGGTGTAGGAGAGGGGAAAGGAGGCTCTTATGAAACTAAGTATGCCTTTTCTGAGCACTACAGATGCCTACTACTGTAGGCATTACGTGCCTACAGATGTTTCACTAATTTCAGAGCTAATAATTTCTCACCCTACACTCACAAATACAAACTAAGCTTAGTATCGCACCATGTGAAGTGCATCTGTCTGCATTACTATATTTAGACTGTTTCTTTCTGGCCAAATACAACATTATAAACATATATATCTTACCTGAATAGCCTATGATTTTAATTTATATTTACTCTTAAGAACCAGGTAGGTAAGTAATTTCTGCTCTCAAAGAACTACTGCAAAACAAAATAAGGAGGGAAGAGGAACTCTGGAAAGGTAGCAGTACAGGACAACATGCTTACATCTATTTCTGAAAGTCTCACCAAAAATCAGGTTGAAATTGTTTCTCACGTGTACAGTTCTGCACTCCTGTGAACAGTGAGAATAAAGAACAAAGAAACTGTGGACCTGGATAAGTAGGAATCAACTATGCTGTACCTTTGAATTATGGCTGGATTTCACAAACAGTGTGAGGCCCCTCTGTCTCTTGTTTCCTGAAAAATTGTTTTCAGTGTCTAGCATAAAGAAACCTGACCGGGAGCTGCAGATTCAAATACTAAATACCATTCCTTGCATAGCAATCACTGCACCACATGATGTGGCACTACAGGAAGTCTTGTAGCATATTTGACTGTGTGCTGGCTGGACAATGGAGAATTGAGCTGATGGGCAAGATGGAAACCTTGTGGTTCAATGCCTTCCAGCGTATTTGACTAACTGCAGCAGCAGCGCTTTTTGCAGTTGTTCCTCTCTGCTGAACAGAACAGGGGCTACTACACATCAGGTCCTGGTGTATTAACAAGACTCCAAAAGTGCAGCTGTTCCTGTGGTGGTCACTGAAGTGCAGAGTGACAAGAGCAGGTACATGTCCTGTTCAGTGGTGCTTTCTGCAGCAACAGTAACATCCAGCAGAGCAGACAGCTCAGAGAAGAATCTGTTTCAGTTTTCTTACTGTCAAATACACATTGGCATCTGTGGTCTTTCTTTTAAGCTGTGCCTTTCTTTTAAGCTAATCTTAGAAGAGAATCCAGAAAAGTCTGGATAACAGAACGTTTCTTTGAAAAGAATAAAATCCAAAATAAGCTGTGTATTCAGAAACTCCTATGGAAAAAAAATCTCAATAAACAGAAAAAACTTGATTTTTTAAGTTTGTGAGTCCTGTAACTGCAGATGAAAGACACAGTAATTTTGCAGAGTACATCAACTAGCGACAACTCAAGACTGAAAGTGACTCCCAGACTTATCCTTTTAAGTCACTTTAAAGCTATTTCACACTCGCAAGTCTTTTGACCACCATTAGACAGTCAGCTGTTTCTGGCACATCACACCTCTCTATCTAGAGCTGACAACACAAAGCAGGGAGAGTGCTTTTAAGACAGTGAATTACAGACATTAGAAATTTCACATTTACAACTGGCAATATGTCCCTGCAGAAAGCAAGAAAAGTTGTGGTTTTTTTTTTCTTTTTGGCAATGCAGAGGAGGCAAACGACAACATCTTCTCTGGTGATATTTCAAATGCTATTTGATGAAGTTGTCAGATTGCACCAAGTAACCATTCTCTGCAGAGGCATGTTCTGGGGATTTCATCTGCTGCCTGTCACTCAGCAGGACAGTGTGTTCCCATGTGTTTAGGCTTCTGTACAAATCACTGGCTTATCTCAAAATGAATGCTCAGCTTGGCAGATATAGGAAACAAAGGAAGCAAGAGGGCATCACCCATGGTATTCCATCCATCTCTACCACCCATGATGGGGAATGTGATGACTTATTTTTTATTTTATTTGCTGTGGATCAGAACTATTTCTTGCTAAACCAATTGCATTCTTAGCAGGTTCAGTGCTTCAAAAAGTAAGACAGAGAGGTATAGCATGAGGGGAAGCAATTTCTCTCTCATTTACTGTCAAATGCACTCAGTTTATGTTTGCTGGATTAACTGTTCCTCGAACTGCTCTCCTACTATGCTTAATGGCCTATATGTTTCTGAGTGTGCTTTTGTTCTCACTTTTTTTAGACCTTGATTTGAGAAACTCTGCTTATCTCTGTATATATATCTAGGCTCTTTGACTTATCAAGTTCTTTGGTACTCCAGCACTCCCACTGTCTCCTTGGGCACATAAAAATAGACTAAACACTGGTAGCAGCCTTATGGCTACCCCAGCAATAACCTACATCTCCCAGAAGATTCATACCTGCTTATGATCAACATACTGACCACTGCTTCTATGACTTTGTTGTGTTACACATGATTTTTTTAGGCAGCAGTCCAAGGTAGTCTTTGAGACAGTCAGATGGAGTGAAACAGATGAAAAGATATTAAGCATTCCTGGTTACAAAGCTAAACTCTCCAATTTAAAGACGTCAGCAAGTGCTATAAATAAGGAAAAATACACACAGCTTCACTGCAAATGTCTACTGGAGACACACCTTTTTTCAGGTGATTTGCTAATTTTCCCTAGCCTTTGACCTTGTGATCAGAATGGGTCAAAATCCTGAGATACCTGTTATGATGAGGTGGTGGGAAGCTGCTGACACATACAGTGAGTACAGCTGACAAAATCTATCAAGTACATGTGTGTGTTTTTGCCTCTGAGGACATTTTCATACCACTACGGCAACTTTACTCCCATTTAAATCTCTTTGGAGCTGTCATCATTCTATGTTATGTCAGACACCAAGAAGATTCATTTGCAGTAGCCTCCAGAGATATTTGTTGTTTCTCTAGAGTCCAACTAGAAAAACTCAGTGAAGACCTTAACATTCTTCCAACAACACAACACCTTCTACAGGTACACATTCATCTCCAGCAGGAAGGCAAGGTGACATTTTGGCTCTCCTGCTACATGACTAAATAACTACTTTAATCCTGCAAAGCCACTTATATACTTAATACATTGAATAATAGCACTTGCCCTTCACAAGCAATGAAGCATGCCCACAATCCTAGAGTGAATCAGCACCAGCAATGGATTGGGCACTCAGGAGTTTTGCCCTCCACCTCTACACCCATTGTGACCCATCTGTCTTTGTGAGTGTTCCTGGTATTGCTTTCTTATCAAGATAAAGTAAAATGATGTCACAGTAGCTGCAACAGTACACCAAGCTCTTCTGGCTGGAGACACAAATCAGAGTTTATTAAACAGAAAAAAGGACAAAACTTGGAGGAGAGAAAAGAAGTCTATAAGCATCTTGTAACTCACAGCAGAAGGCCAATAAGAGCACAGTAAACATTATTTGATTGTGCTTTCTGAATAGCTCATTATCATGCCTTAGCTGTGACCAATTTCGTATGAATATGAATGTAAGAATTACAATCTATTTAGCATCTGAAAAACAATCCTTGTAAACTACTTTTTAGGAAAGGGCATAGAACATGATAAATATATTTGGGGGTATTTAAGTTCCTTGTGCTGCTGCTTTCACCACAACAGTGTCTAGACACACCCTCTCTATATAACTAAGGTATCCTTCCCCCCTTAGATAACACTGGGGTTTTACATAAACTGTGCAAACAGCAACCACCCTGTGTGCTTACATGTAGTAGTATTACACTGCAATTCCCTCATTCTGGACTGTAAATTAGTGGGCTGGGAGACCAAACTGCTGTTCCAACCCTTTCACATACTCTGCTGATTTTACTTACAAGAATAAGAAATTTTTAATAGAATAGCTTGATCTGGCTTTCTTTAGCTGCATTATGTAGCAAAGGGCTTTTAGTCAGACTGACAGTAACAGTTTGGAGTGGTTCCCACAGAGAAAACATAGCAAAGCTGGCTATGCTGGCACATAGTGTGAAGGATATACTTGTATACCATTAATGTTTTTTATACATAGGCTCTTCTTCCTTCTCCCTTTAAGATCAATGATGGTGACCACTTGTTTAGACTCTTCATAAATCCTGGCAACAATAAAACATATTACAGCCATTTAAAAAGAAATTGTGGAGTGCAGATAACTGCTTCTGCACCTCTTTTGATTTATCCTGTATCAGTTCAGCCGGATTTTCTCTTCTGAGACAAATCTTTGTGTCTTTCCAATTACTTGACATACAGTGGCACAAACTGTCCTCACTTATTTCATATTGATTAGTATCTGCCTGAAACACCACTTCCTGAGCTTACCTTTTGAGTGACAGTTTTCTTTGTATCTATGGAACACCTCTGCACAGCAGGGCCGTGCCAGCTACAGATATGAACAACTCATAGGACCAACAAGCCCCATTCAGAAACTCTGGCTGTACACGTTATTGAAGCCAGACCATCTTAAAACTGGCTATAATGAGAACAGGTTCTGAAATGATGTGCAAGTTCGAAGAAGCTAACTAATGTGTGAAATCTTGTCTTTCTTCCCTCTCCTCATCCCCTTCCTGTGAGAAGCTGGTTTTAAGGGGATTTTGAAGCTTTGAATAATTGGAAAAAATTGTGAGCAAATTATTTTTGTAATACTGTACCAGAGGTGCGTGCCAAGAAAAAAGGCTTTTTGTCTTACCACCTCCTCCTCACTCCCAATTTTAATTACCACAGTTTGGCACCTGATCCTGCAGAGAACCGTACAAGAGCCACGCGGGCCAGCTCTTTCCAGACGGAGATAAAAGAGAGGGAGGGAGGAATTAATTAAATCCATTTCAAATCTTTTCAGTGAGTTTCCTTCTAAAGTCACTGTTCTGGTTTCTGCATAGCTAGTATAATGACATATGGTCATAAATAACAAACAGTTCCCTGCCCCCTCCTGTTGTCTCTCCTTTTCTACCCTCTGCAGAATCAAACAAAACAGGCTTATGATTCTGGTATTATAAGCAAGCCAGTCGGGATCCAGAAAAAACAGGCAGCTGAGCATGTTTTCAATTCGCAACATAGTGTAGAGTTTTCAAATGAGCTGGTTTGTTCAGTCTTGCAGGTCACTGCTACCAAGATCTGCTTACTGCTTACATTTTAAGCACAGAATAGTAAACACATAGTTACCAAACTAAATTAAACTGAAACAAACCAAACTAAAACTTGGTAACCATAGCTACCAAATCATCGCTTTCCTAATTATTCATTTTTTTTAATGACTAATATTGTGAATTTATTCCCTTCTCAAAAAGGGCATGTCACTTATTTCTGGGACCCTTAGGAATAATACAAGTACTGGCTGCAGCAGCTCAATAGTGGTGGCCTCTACATCCTTTACAATTAATTAATGTTGCCACCTTTTATGGTTGAGCTGCAGGAAAAAGCCTGGCCTATTTTCCACCTCTCATTTCCTCCACCTTGGAGGGCAGGAAGGCAGCAGGCTTGGCTGCACACACGATCAGAAAGCAAGGGGCAGAGGGCAACATTAGGAGCCACTAGTGTCTGGCCAGCTGGGCTCCCTGCAGAGCCTCTTCAAGAAAGCCAGGTCTGGCATCGTTTGAAGGTTTGCATTCTGTCCTCACGAGGGTCTAAGGTTGCCTGGCATCTTAGGAAAATGCAAAGCACATCACCTTTCCCCTTGATGCTTGTCCAAGGAAACAGCTGCAATTTCTGCATAATGGCCAGCTTTTTGCCCAGTACAACAGTTCTGTCCCTTATTTCAGGATGGGCTGCACTACTGGTAAGTTTTCAAATGCTTATAGAATTAGTAGGAATATCTAGTTTTTATATACAGGGAACAAGACAACAAGAGTTTGAGAACTTGGCTACTTTTCAAAACCTCCTGAAACAGGGTCAGTCTGATGTAAAGATCATTCTCCTTATAACCTGTAACAGTAGTTATAGCTTCATATTTTCTCTAACTTACTGGGTTGCTTTTAATCTGGGTTTAGTGAACATATTTGTACAAGACTTAAGTTACTAAGGAATCTAATTTTTTATTATTTTTTCAGCCTGGGCTATTCCAAGTCAGTTTTTTACTGCCTATTTTTAACCCTTCAATATCCTACATCAAAACACCAGCAATAAACTGTCACTGGAGAGAGCACTTGCAGACACAACCTGCCAGTAAGAAAATTCCAGCAGAAGGTTTCCTTTTCAGTTCATAATCCTTCCCAGCACAGGCTTTTTTGTTACGCTTTGAACAGGTCTGACTCAACTGACCTTCCCTTCTTTCTGTACAAAGAAACAAATAATAAGGTAAATGCCTGATGTCTTTGGATCTGTTAACATTTAGCACTGTAAACACAAGCAGGACCCTTGAGAGGCCATGGTGTGGAAGCTGACCTTTTGCACTAAATGATTAATTCTTATACTAAAGTCTTCTAACACAGCAAAGAAAGGTTCAATTGCAGCAGGCCAGCACCCTCCATGGTGACCAGTTACAGAGTTTCCCAGCCTAAACAGAAGTGATTCTGAGAAAAGCAGCAGATTACATTATCAACCCAATACTGGACCATATGTGAGAAATGCTACAGTATTAAACCCAACATGTGAGGACACAGCTAAAAGACATGTCAGCTTCCAAGATGTTTGTTTTTCATTTAGTCAGATAAATATTGCACTTCTCCATGTTCAACACTACCTGTGTCAGTAAGCCCATGCAGCCCACCCAGCTCAGAGAGAAAAAGGCACATTACAGCATGAAGGGCCAGAGATCAGATAGCTCTTACTGCATTTTTGGATTGCTTGCTGCCTGTTGACTGATTTTTTTTTACACAGACTGCAGGACAGAGCACAGAATGTTGCAGGAGGGTTTTTCCCTCTGGAAAAAAAAGTAATGAAAGGAGAATTCACTAATAAGGTTCCTTGGGATGTTTCTTTTTGTGAGTATAACCCCAGATTGCAGGAGAATCTGCAATCTCATCATTGCCTTTCTCCTTTGCTATTGATACTGGGAAGCTTCTGAGGAAAACTGTAAATTAATCATTTTTTAGCTTGTCAAACTTCCATTACCTTTATTAAAAGTTATGATGGACTGCTGCATGTGATCACTTCAGCTGAAAACAGTCTGGCTGCTTTTGCAGGACAGAAGCTGCCTGAGCGCTGACCAGAGCTACAAATGTTACACAGAGTTGTCTCTCGGAATAATCCTGCAGCACCCCCAGATTACACTCAGACACAGATGGTCTCTGCATTAGAATTAATTAAAATTCAGACCTTCAGTTACCCAGAAAATTCTAACCTTTTGAAATGTGCTTGGTTTTCAGAATAGAATGCAAAACCACAAACAAACTGCTACATACAATTTCCAAATTATTTTGTTTGAATCTGTTAAGCTGTCCAGTTTCAAATACAGGATAACATTGAGCCAGCTTATATTACAACACAAGGGAAAAATCTCCTGGTTTTTCAGCTAGGATCACAGAAATGTTTTGCTTCAAAACAGGCTGGGGAGGGGAGAAGCCTGAGTCAGCTACAAAGCTCTTGGCATCTGCCTTAGCCACCTGAGCTAAAATGCTGCTCTTAGCATGGTGTTATACCCAACAGGAGAGACTCCTTCTTCTAGCAGCAATACAGAACATCAGGCAAGGCTCTCCTGATGAGAATCATGGTATTGATGCATTGGAAAACCTATAACAAATGACTAATCCCTTCTTGAAGAGCCTTTAAATCATTTATTAAGTCCTTCATAAAAACATGTTCATGAAAGCTTTGATGCAAACAAGAGTTTCATAAGAATTAATGAGTTTTCAGCTGTCAATCACTCTGAATGCAAGGAGACTGAGGAAGTAGGAAAGGCTTTTAAGGCTCCAGGAGAGGCAGAGGTAAGGCTCAGGTCCATCACTAACAAGAGGAACCTACGTTATATCCCAAAGAAGAGCAGAAGAAAGGAATATGTGCCTTTCTCCAGGGTACCAGGTTCTCACTCAGTGTGGAGGAACTCCAAGCAGGAGCTTCAAAAATTACTTTGAAAATACCAGGAATTTCCTAGAAAGCAATAGGAAGGGAGGTCTACCTTCCAGCCACCCTGGAGGTATTTGCAAGAGAAGACAGTTCGTCCCACCCATCCTTTTATCTCACTACTCAGCCTTTCAGTAGTTGCAGTTGTCAGCAATGAATGAGCCCCAAAGGAACAAAATACATGTTAAGCCCTGTTGTCTGTTCTGGAAAGTCAGTCCTGATCAAGAAAACAGAGCTGAGGTGTTCTAAGACACTGAGGAAACAATTTTTATTCCACAAAAATACCCACAGTGCTTATTAGGAAGAGAATAAGAACTGTCTAAGCATTTTGGATAAAGAAACAGGGGGTTCTGTAAGCCCTAAAAACTTTCCATCTTTTGTGTTCACATTTCTCCCTGCTGCAGGCATCCTGGGTTCTCTAACATAGCCCAGCTAAGCAAAGAAGCTCTTGTTTGACAGAGGTCTCAATTCGTCAAATACCCACAACTAATCTAAGCAACATGGCTGATACATAAATCCCCGTTGTGCTGGAGAGCATTTTCTCTCTTTTTAGCCTATGTTTATGAGTGGTAATGGTTCCTAGAAAGTAGCTTTAGGTTGCTAGAAAGTATGAACTTCACTCTTCAAGTATTATGCGGAAGGAGACTATGTGCGGCACCAGGAGGACGGTAGAAAGAAATAAGCACTAATGTAGAATCTGGTTCTTCTTTTGATTAGAAGACTTTTAAAGCGATAAAAAAATAAAAATCAATACACAGAGCAAGCCCTGGATAGTGGGAGAACATGTTTTTTTACTGATAGAATTGTATTTCCATCAAGACCCTCGGCAGACTTTGGAAGAGTACATGAACTCTGTGCAGTCTGGCTAGAGCCCACAGCCAAATTTGGAGCCTCTGATGCAGAGTAAGCAGGCTCTACTAAGGAAATGCCACTGTTCAAGCTCTCTGTACATGCTTGAAGAACTCCATTCTTATTGCTGCACTTAGCAAAAACAGCCTCTAAAGAAGGAAGACAAAAGAGACAGAAACTGAGGAGCAATATGAAAGAGCTGCCTTGAAATAACTACATCTAGTAATGGTTTTCCAGAATGTGCCATTTGTTTCCAGCACAAACACCATAAACATTCACGGATTTCTACAAGATAGGTAAATACGGAACAGAGCAAAGTTCCCAGGCTCCACTGATGGAGACATGTGAAACCAAATGCTTAAGGTTCACTCAAAGTGGCGAATCCTGGGCAAAAGGGAAAGAGAAAGCTCCAGAAAGCCATAGCTTCCTCAAATGAACAGAAGGCAGACAGAAGGTGAAAGTTTTTACACCTTGTCCCTAATGCTCCCAACCAGTTAAAGTACCTACAAGCAGGAAAAAGACACCATCAAAACAAAATGTCACCCTGAACCCCAAACGAGCCTTTTAAAGTTGTTTCTGCAAGACAGTTAAATATTGCTCAGAAAACTGCAAGGCAAAATGACAGGGTCAATTCATCCCTAGACTCTGCAGTGTTGGCAACATCAGAGCTCTAACACCCAAAAACACTAGGGTTTTCTAACAAGCTTAGGAGAGCCAGGGAACTAAAGAAAACTTGGAATCCTCCTTGCTTTATGGACCAGAGCAAGTATTTCTTTTGAAGAAATCACCCTTCATTCTTTACTGTGTTGAATCAAATCTCTTGCCCAGCTTCTTCAGGGCTTTTTGAACGTTCTGGCTATACATATAGAAGGGAAAAACTTGCTTTTGTGATACCAAAGAAATGAAACATTCTTGCAAGTGAACACACTTGTATTGCCTTCACCAGTTTTTATCAGCATATTTGGTCCTCTCCATTAACTGTTATTATGGAGGGCATATACTGAGTGCACAACCAACATAACAGAATATATTAATAACTTTTAAATTGGCAATTATCTCAAATTTCTTTTTTAATTCACAGGGTTTAATCACAATCCCAGTTCTAGAAAAGCTGTATATTTTAGGCTGTAATTATTCTGTCTAGTAAAATTTGGATGCATGCAATATAGTAAAGTGCCTTCTGGATTGATCACTGATCCATGGTCAGGGAAATGCTGTCTCCTTTGAAATTAAAATTCTTTTTCGCATGGAAAAAAAAAGATTTATTATTGAAATGCACAGGATAAAAGTCAGAAATAACATCAATCTGTTCCGAAGTGGAAGGTGTTGATCATTTGCCTCTAATTAGGTGTCCTCTGTATCTTGCTGGAGTTGATTATTATCAGCTGCATTTGGTAGTTTGTCCAATACATATACCTATACCCACAGATACATGCTCAATTACATTCCTACTAAGCTTTGATCAGGAGTTTTCTAAAAGATATTGGTGATGAAAACCATGTGCATCTTATCCAAAAAGTGTTCCCACCAAAATCTGATCTCAGTCAGCACCAATGAATTAGAAAAAAAAATCAATCTAATATACGAAAGTTGTGCTTTACGTCATGCTGGCTCCTATGGTTGGAATTAATAAAGCCACTTCATCACCTTGGGAAGAGACAGCTTATTGGTCATGCTTTACCCCAGCATAAACATAAGACTACCTAAGTATTGAAACTGTAAACAAGCATCAGTCCAAGTTTTCATGCATACATAATAGCTTGGGCAAATTCACAGTGATAACTCGGAAAACCAACTGCTTAATGCACACAGCTGAATAAAAATGCAACCTGCAGCTAAAATAATTTCGTCTCTCTACTTGAATACTGACAGAATGGGAGAGAAAAGTGCTGAAGAGCTGAGGAAGCTGTTATATATCACACTTGTGAATTCATTTGGACAACCTTCCAGTTTTTCCAGACGAAAGACTTTATCCTGTCTTCTTGAGCTATCTTTAACACAAAGACTTGTATGCCTAAAGCTTTATGACGGCAAAGACCTAACTTTAAACCTAGATTGACCCATTATTACCAGCAAGTTGCCATTAGCATCTGATTTTAATGCACGACAGTAGTTACATTAACACAGCTAAGCACAAGCACCAAATTGTTTTCAAGTGGTCCTTTGGTACCAACATTTCAGAGCTGGTTTAGATCCATTTAGAAGTTTCCTGTGATTAAGACCAAATGACAACTATATTAGAAACATGAAAAACCTGTTGGTACCACAGAGTACAGCTGACATTGCTTTAGCACTTTTTTTTCATCAGTTTCACTACTGAACTTCCTGTAGACGCTGAAGTACTGTGAGGAAGAAGTAACAAAGGTATTGAAATATACTGGAAGATACTGATAAAACAGCAACAGAACAGCAAACCTGTTCTGACACTTAAGTATCAAAATGCTGAATCAAACCCTAATCTCCAGGACCTCAACTGGTTATCATTGCTAGTCACCTGTAGGTATTCTCATTTTAAGAAAGAAGCCTGTTGTGATCCCGCATTTTGTGTGCCACACATTTTGTTGGCTTGGAAAGACAGTCCAAAGACAATACCTCAGCATCTGAACTTAAGAGTGTAATGACTCCCACAGCTCAATTACCCTCTTCTTAAAACAAGAAAAGAAGCATGCCCAATATTAGATGCCTAGTATGAGGCATCTGTTCCTAATCTAAATGTTTTGCTTTACACTATAATTAGATTTGTGAATGCTTAGTTTGAGATTTGGGTACAGATTGAATACTTTAAATCTAACTGATTTGGAAATGTAAGAAATTATTAAATACTAAAAGTCAAAGAGATGTCTGGTCAGTCCTTCCCCATTTGCACTGCAAGCACATGGCCCTGTTCTGAGAAGACAGTACTACAAAAACCTGTTCTAGGTATAAAAGCATGACTCAGCACTTCTGGCTTTGGGACCCCTATAAATCAGCCACAGGAGAAAGTCAGAAAGGAGTGAGAGGTCCTTGGAGCTCTTTGTTTATTTTTTTTATTGAGAAGTACACGAGAAAAGTTTTGGAAGTTGAACTGAAATGAAGGCAGCATTTGCTTTGTTAAACCTTCCAGCACACTGCCAGTGTAACTGAGGAGGGCTGACTTCTGTCAGCTGGGGCCAGAGGAGCAACTGGTCTTGAATTTAAATACTACCAGTATTTTAGAACAGGCTAAACACTGAACTTGTGCTGAAATCACAACACCATTTCAGTGTAATATTTCTCTGCAATGATTATAATATACTTCATATACAATGACTACAACCTTTTAAAAAAAGTCTGTAGGACTTGTTTCATCCCATCACAGCAAACACCTGAATTCTTCCTCTATTTCTCTTTAAAATGTTATAGATTATGGGGTCTTTTATAGAAAGCACTCAAAAGAATGATGGCTGCACATAAATTACAGAAATTTCCATGTTTTCCTTATTAAAACTACTTAGATTTCCTAAGCAATGTAGGTCAAGTGCCATTTTCTTTTGGCAGGGGAAATAATCATATCTGGAAGATATAAGCATATATTCCTTGAGACAGACCTATAATACTTCAGCTTAGCCTCATGGACTGACATTTCTTTGAGTAATGAGGGTGTGAAAAGCCAATTTATAATATGCATTAACTCTCTCATTGCATCTCTGTTTATTCTCTGTGTTACTTTCCATTTATGAAATTTCTCTAAGGATATTTCTCTTCTTTAAAAATCACTGCCATTGCCCACAGCCTTGTGGGAGATACTTCTATAAATAGTAACAGAATAAACAAACCATAGTGCATACAGAATGCAAGACAATATATAAGAAAACAGATATGTTCCACCAGCTGCCAAACAGTTATTAAAAAAAAAGCATGGGGATAACATCACTTTAAAAATCATGATGGAAGAGAAATACCTGACAGAATATTTTAACATAAGAATGCCTGAAAGCAATACAGAAAAATTCCAGAGACTTAAATGATCTGGTGCTAGCTGGACACTGATAGCTGTATCCTGGCTTCAGACAGTATTTGAAAACAAACCCACTTTCAAGTGTGAGAATATGAATTGCAAGCCAGAGGGATGTGGGGTGTTTTTTACCCTCTTGATGTTCATTGATGCTTAAATAATATTCCATTCAGTAGGCATGTTAATGCCCTGGTGGCAAACCCAGAGCTGTTACACTTGTATTTCTTAAACAGGTACCAGATCCATGCACTTAAAGGAATCTCAGTGCCTCATGTGGCTACCAAAAAATCCAGTCTTAGAAAAGCATTTCTTACATGCCTGTCCCTCTAAACTACACTGGTTTAAATGGGTTTACCATTTATAGCCACATCAGAGAGAGTATCAAAGCAGTCACCTTCCAGCTGACAAGCCCATTTGAGATTCTGTTTCATAGGGAGTGCATCAATAAGCTATGTTTTGAAGAACTCATTCAGTCTTCCAGCATTTACACAAAAAATTAATAAAATCCCTACCCACATCTGAGAGGACCCACGAAGCAGGTGAGGTACCATAAAGCACAAAGTATGAATGAATGCCATGAAATTATATATGAACTATAGGAAAATCCAAATTTCCCTTTTCAAGCTACAGGTTAACAACAGATATATTTTGTTCTGTGGCTCCTGCTGCAAAGCCACAGCCAGAAATACTACCAAGTCTTCCAACTGTTTATAAGCATGCAGTAGAAAATCATCTTAGCTAGGCCCAGTGGGTATTTACAACAGCTGTAAATTCCCTTTTAACTCACACAGCTCCAATGACTTCTATATCCCTTCCCTGAAAAATGAAGTAAATTGTCCACTGCTGAGAAGACATTCAGTTTGCTCTTTCTGTCCATCTCTACTTGGATCCAAGACACTGGAGCTTACCCTTTCTTACACAGATACCCACGTTTTTTCGTTTTGACCTTTTTTCCTGCCCTGTCACAAAGTAGTTCTGTTCTTATGGTAAAAGGCTAAATTGCATGTTCTGTCAGTCAGGACATCAGCATCCTCTCAAAGCAAGTATGATCTGGCACATTGCCTTACTCTGGACTGAAAAGCACCTTTCATGGTTATGCCATTTTTGAAACAGAAAATCAATCCCACAAACAAGCTCCTTACATTTATTCATAATTCAAGATTGCCTTTCACAGTAGGTTTCTTATGGGAAAGCTTCCTTATCTACCATGTGTGACTGATGAGCATAATTTATTGGCCAAAATGTTGGGCCTAAAAAAAAAAAATCAGCATATCACAGATGAACACTCATCAGCAAAGGACTTTCAGGACATCTGGAGCTATGTACTGTCCAAGAGAGCCAACCGTACAATTCCAAGCAATTACAAGCTAACACACAATTGTCACAGTCCTGCTCCCGGATTGACTTTCTTCCTTTCAGGGAAGGAGGTTGTGGGCTTTAAAGGGGATCAGGACATGTTTTTGTAACCAGCTGTTGACACTGAAGCATTTAATGCTTAGGAAAGTCCAGCTGCTGTTCTCTGTTAATAGCAATCATAAAGCTAGACTCTTTGTTGGCCTCTAAGTAGAAGTTTAAAGGTCCCACAAGGCTTCTTCTAAAAGAGGAGTGAATGACCCTGATGTCTAGACCAACATTAGATTCATCTATAAAATTCAGGTCCTAATGTACAAAGCTGTGTCTGAACTATTGCTCAGCACATAATGACCGAGTTAATTGCCTATATAATCATTCTACAATCCAATGAAGTACCCTGAGATAGTCTGAATGGGAAAAGAACTATTAAAAAAAACTTTGGCCAGACTAAACTTTAATTACATGACACCTGCAAATGATATGCTGAGAAACAACTCAGTAAAACACACACACTGTAAAAAAAATTGTGTTCTGCTTGTGCAGAACATTTACTGTTTAAATGGATTTAGTGGATAAAAGACCAGTTCCTAAGGAGTTCATCCTGAAAGCTGCAAATAGCAGGAATGTGACAGATTACATATAGGAAAATCCTCGGGTCATTCACCTGTACTCTAAAACCACAGGCCAAGTTTCCTCTTCCCCTAAAGCCAGTGCTAATTTCATCCAAGTCCAACTCACTGAACTGCCCCATTAGTGAAGACAGACCAAGGCAGGGTCTGGGTTTGCTGATTGGTACAACAACTTAGAGAAGAGCTGGATGGCAAACTAATTTATATTTTTTTAAAGAAGTAATACCAAACTCGAGTATGTTTTTCTGAGACCCTGGAGGGTTGGCAAACCAGATGAACCTGCACTTCTGTTTTATTCATGACTGATGCAGGAGACAGCTGTGAAGGTTATGACACATTTTCCTTTATAACAGTTACAGTGGGGCTCAAACAAGTAGTAGCTGCAGCACTAATTGACTCAGTCAATGCATTTCCTATTAAACCTTAAACATTAAGAATTCATAAGCAGAACCAGAAATAAATTGTGTGTGGGCGTGAAGGTACATGCAACGGTAAAATCTAAGCCTGCATGAAATCTTATTAAATTCAGCAGAATGGGAAGATCCATAGTTATTTTAGAAAACTGTTGTTTTATTTGTTGTCTTACCGGAAAGCTATTGTTAGCCTGTTTGGCTTTGTCATTACTGCTCTAGCTTTTAATCCAACATGGTTTTATCACATGCAACATTATGCCATTTTACATCATGTACCTAATAGGATAATGTCAGGGAGGATAACATCACACCATCTGAAAGTCATCAGAATCACACCGTATTCATCATACATTCTCTCTGGCACACCGTAGAGTTCCACCCCCCACCCCCATGATTTAATCCAGAAAACTCTCCCTTTGACTTTGACTTGACATGCTGTTTTGAACAGTAAGTAGATTCAACCACCAGCTCATAAAACAAAGCTAGGCCATGGTTTCAGAGTCCTGTTCTAATGCTTGTCTGCTGGAAAACAACTAGCAAAAGTTGGCAAGGATAGAGGTAATTACCATAAGTTAAAGCAGTATTCTTTGAAAGGAAAATATATATAAAACAGTCCTCAAAGGAAATTCTGTTTGCATACAACTAGCCCAAATCTATCAAGATGACCTCGGGGATGAACTATACAAAATATATGCCCGTGGCCCAAACCTGACATAGATATGAATCTTCAAACTGAACAATTTCCCCAGGATGCAGACAGCAGCAAGAGCATCAATCCTACTTTTCTAGCAAGGTAAAAACAAAACCAAATAACCAGACTTGCCAAGCTGCCTGTCATATCACAGAAGTAAAATCAAGTCAAAGCTCACAATTCCCTGAACCACATCTCATCTATTCAATCATAGGGCACATTGGATAGAAGACTTGGAAGGTCATCCTCTCTTATATGGGACTGATCTGCACTGGAAGAGAAAGTTGATGTAGCCTAGTTAATAAGGCACCCTGATAAGCAGGTAAATAGCACAACTTTCTCTCACAGGAGACTAAAGATTCAGCTCACCTACAAACATGCAATATTCTAGGCTCATTAAAAAAAAAATTCAGGCATAGTCTCTGCCCAGAGAACGTGATGAAAAATTCTCCTACTGAATTGTTCATACAGTAATTCCAATCAAGTGTTTATAGTTTTACTCCGCTGAAATTTCTCCAAATGTTTACCCTTTGCCTTAAAATCTCAGTCCTGTCTTTCTGAATGATTATTAAGAAGTGAGATAGCTTGCAGATATTTTCTCCCTCTTCCTTATGGCAAACAGACTGTGCCTTTGATGGAAATTGTTCTCCTGTTTCTTACCTCCCAGAAAAAATATATCAGCCTTCACACTGTTGATTAAAAAAAAAAAAAAAAGATAGCTTTAAAGTGTTTGTAAACTGTGCAGCAATTAAAAATGTTGTCAAAATATTTTGAAGAGTCTTAAAAACATTTGTATTCACAGAATTTTTATAGATTAAATAGAAAAAAAAATCTAGGGATAAGGTTTGAGGAAAAAAATAATTTTCCCCCAGTTTCTACTTCCAACCTCTCCATATAAACTTAGCACTTTATTTCCATTTTCTTTCCTAGAGGCAAAGAATACAGAAAGGGATTTTTCATTCCTGACTGTTTTATCTGTCATTAATGAACACAGTAAGCATATTAACTATCAAAGCATACTTACTTCCTTTGACTCTAGTTCAACCTTAACAGTCTCTCAGCATGATTACAGTCAGTATGAGGAGATAGGGAAACATTGTTCAAGTATCCTTACAGTGCATCTTTTTACTCTGAATATACCCTGTATATTTCCCTTGGAGTATATAGTCAATAAGAAATATGGTCCTTTAATAGCTGTGAAAGAGAACTAGATCAAGACAATCACCTTCATTTTAATTCCTCACCAAACAAACGCTAATTTGAGCTTGGAAACAACTGTTTTATTCTCTTGACTTAATGATATCTCAATCTCAATTAAGTAAAGTAAATAAAAGAATACTTTTAAAGTGCTTAAAACTTTTTACAGGAATTATTCTGATACACAGTGATACCCCTCCCTTTCCTATTTTGTGATATAAAGGATGTCAAAACAGCCAAAAATTATAAATACTAGCAGTTTAAAATATCAGAAGCACAGACACTACCTCACTGGTGTTCAGCTCTCCAGTCAAAAATATTTTTACAGCAGCTGACAAAGTTGACATTGACATGAAGCAAATGAATAAGAACAACAAAAATATCACTGAGTATTCAGTCACTAACTAGCCAAGCACATTGTATCTCCTCTCTTCCATGCAGGGAAATCCACTTGGCCCCTCCAGCAGCACATTTCAAAGTTCACAGACCCTGACTGTCTCTGTGAACTTCTCATCTGCTAAACCATACAATTCACCTTCCCTGTCTTTATGCACTGCATCATAGAAGATGCAGGTCTCTCCCACGCCTATTGCTTCTGCTGTGCTAAAGGACATTAATGTTTTTATTATATCATAAACCACTGTCTGAATCTAATGATCTAATCTTATATTTTCACATTTGGCATCCCACCGAGGAGTGTTGAGCTCCCATGGTTTTTATCTTACTTCAGCTCTCTGAGTGGAGTCCCACATGTCTTCAGGAGCACGTGACTTGTTTTGATTGCAATTCTCCTTTAGTGAATAATGTGTAACAAATCCTACAAATCTCAGCACCTGCTGGTTCAGTTGCACCAACATCGTTATGAAAACCTCCCTGCATCATCTCATAAACTGGTTCCAATCACACTCAGCTGTTGGAAGGGAGCCAACTGTAACCCTATTTCCTCGGTTTCTACCCAGAGTGAATTGTTACCACTCTATTTCCTTCCAGTTCTCAGGGCAGATGCCAATGAATGGAGGTTCACAACCAGTTCCTGTGTATGCTGCACAGCCCCAGCATTCACAGAATGGTACAAAGTGGCACACCCTGCACAGTCTCTTCACCAGCTGCTTGCCATTTGCTTATGGTGTGACAACAGGAGCTCTGGCTGTGCTTTTTTCTTTAATTCTCCACCACTGTTCTGAAAACCCATTTTTATCACAAAGTGAGCTCACCAGAAAATGTATGCTTTATCTGTATAATCAAAACACTTACAAACAATTAGTCCTTCATTACAAGTAGGTGATGAAAATAATAACACATAGGAAGAGTGTGGGTATACAACCTTCACTTTCTCAGGGAGCTTAATGACTCTTCAGTCACCAACAACATCAAGACCCAGATACTGCAATATGTGCTATCACTGACACATTATTGAATGACTTAAGTGCAATTTTGTACTTCAGTAGCAAAACTCAGCAGAAAAAAATGCAATCTATCAATATTACAAATGAAATGCTTAATACTTGCGTACATGTACTTATAGCTGCTCGTTGTTCCAAACTGTGAAGCTAGTCTGCTTAAAATCTATTCAGTATGCTTTCCTCCTCTTTCCACCCACCTTCTTTTTAATCCCATTCTGTCAGTACAGCAGAGAGGTGAGACTTGAATCATTAAAGAAATCTCAGTTGAAAGGGCAATTGCAAAGTTGCCTTGTCTCCATCCTTCCTTTCATTTCTCCTTGAACCAAATGGACAAGCATCCCCTCACTGCTAGCTTTCCCTTGAGTGTTCTCCTGGCTGAAAACTGCCTCCTAGGAAAAGATCTCACAGCACCACTGTAGCCCTACATCCTCTGCTGTTCCTGAGCACCTCTCTACTCTTTCCAGAGCTGGGCCTGTGTGTTTCTGCATAATCTCACTGACCAGGTTTTCCAAGTGGCAAGTAGGAGAGTTCTGTGGCTCAAGGCAAGAGCAGAGATAAAAAATATTGCATGAACAGTAACAAAGCTCAACACAGGTTCTTGGCTCTCTACCATCCCTGCACTGTTACATACTTCAGTGCAAAGGGGGTATCTAAATGCATTTGCTACCTCATGTCACTAGTGGTGCATGTAAGTCCCTCTCAAAGATGGGATGCAATCATAGCCTGCTCACCTTTCCCTTCCTCACAACTCTTTTTATTATTATTTTTCACAGCTAAAGCTTGGAGAGAGCCTTGAGAGACACGCAGTTAAGGGAAGCTGCCTTTAGTACTCTGACATTTCACACAAGCTGAAGAGCTGCCCCTCAAATATTTACCTAAAATGCATATGCTGGTAAATTCCAGTGGCCCACTGCAGATTCAAGTTTTCTTCTATTTACTGATATGGTCATAGAAAACAGATAGTTTAAACAGGGAACTAGTTCAGTCCTTAAAGATTTCCTAATGAAATGCATCCAAAGTTTTGGGGCTTTTTGCATTCAAGATTGCTACTCACTGGCAATGACACCGCCTTCAATATCACTACAATCCTTCTTTGGAATTACAGCTGATAGAGTTCTGCACTCTCACAATGTGACTTCAAGGCATAGTTCAGGAGCCACTGCTGTGCTGTAAACTAGTTTGTGTTTCACCACAGAGCCACAGATTCATGAGACAAAGCTGGAAACCAGTAGCAATACAAGCATATTAAGAAACCCCCATTATAACACATTAAATAAAAAGCAGTTGGATTCATTAAGTCTTAATACCAACATAAGGATTAATTTACCCACCTGCATGCTTAACCAGCTCTGAAGTGCACAAAAGAATGGGTAAATTATCTTTTCCAATGTTTCTGAGTTTCAAATTACAAGCTGGTGTTGCAACCCTGTTCTGGCAGCGTCGCCTTGCTGAGACAGCCAGCACAGTACTCGCTCTGCCTAATAGGTTTCATCTTGAAAATAGCAATTGTAACAGCACTTTGTCTTCCATCTTCACTCAGTGACACTTCCATAAATCTATTTATATTCTGCTCTCTCCTAGTCTACTTTCTAACTTTCAAATGCATTTCCCCCTACCTACTTCACAAGGTCAAAGTCAAAACTCTTCAACGTGTATTGCCAGAATCTACCGCAGATAACTCCAAACAGCAACTGTACAAGACTTGTACTTGTCCGTTTCTGTACTAGGCCTCTTTCTTTTGACATCCATGGGACAAATAACAGATCAATCCTAAGAGCAGCCTGTGTACTGAACTGAATGCTGGGGGAAGCAGGAACAGCTCTGTGTGCAGAAGGATGACAAGAATTTACCACAACAGGATCAGCCATATCAAAACTGAAGTCAGCACTAGGAATAATTACTGTAGCAAGAAGCCACCACACTGTCACAAAGAGGTAGTTGGTAGAAGAACACAAGATTGTCTATTACCATTTAGTGTCTCATCTAAGCTGTGCCCAAACCTCACACCTTTGCAGGTCAGAACCATATGATTAGGAAACTCCCTGTGAGCTGCAGCACCTCTTTTGCCAGGTAATCATCAACCTCTGAACTCGTCTTGCTGAGATGGCTCTAGAGGGCCTGGATGTCAGTCAGCTGGACCAGACAAAAGGTAACATTCAAGGGATGTGAAGGACAGGTCAACAGAAGGTTGCAAACAGCAATTACGTTAGAAGAGGATTAGCTAAATAAAAGTAATGGGAAGAGGGAATACTCAAGGGAAAGAAGTAGAGAGGCAACTTGAGGGAGGAGATAAAAGATGGACAGATTTGGAGTTAAGCTGAGATAAATAAGGGTCGGGTGGAGACTTGGAGCAAACAGCACACCACCCCTGGGAAGGAACTGTACTGAAGAAATATTCCCAGCTCTGCAAGACCCTGGCTTTGACTTCACTTGCAGTGTCTTCCAGTCACTGCAGCAGGGGGACAACCTTGTCCTGCTGCACTCTGCTTCCACTGCTTGCTTGGGCAAGATGGGTAACTTGAGGGGAAGAAACACTAGGGGAAGGAAAAGGAAACATGTAGTAAAAAAAGATAGACAGCAATCCACAATGTGCCAGTTGCCTCAACCAAAGGTACCAGAAAACATGTAGCTCTACTTTGTCTTTAAAATAAGTAATTATGAGCATAACTGCAAGAGAAGCATAACAAGCTTCCCATTTAGCTGGCTATTATTTTCTGCACATGTGGACTTTTTTAACATAACCTCAGCCACAAAAAGTCATATCTCATTGTTAATTTACGGAAACTAAGCAGAGCCTCTGTAACAGAGGTTAATTTGGGTTTAAAATAAATGAAGTGCCACAGTATCACATGCTGCTGATTAAGCTGATTAAAAGCAGCGTCTGAGACAAAGCCTAATTATTTCTGACAAATTTTTCATGACTGGACAGAGCCTTTTGTGAACTGGGATTATGCCTGTTCTAAGATCTGTCATCCAGGTCTCCAATGTCACTAGGCTCCTGTGACACAAGAGAGGCACAAGGACAACCTCTTCTGATTAATTCCAACAACTCTATATTGCAGTCCCTTGCTTTAGTGATGGCTCAATCCCATGGGACTCACTGCCTAACTTTGCCATTGGAGGCTGTAGATTCAAATTACCATCGAATTATAGAATGGTTTGTATTGGAAGGGACCTTAAAAGACGATCTTGTTCCAAAATCCATTCCATGAAATCCCTGAGATCAGCATAGTGCTAATAACACCAAGGTCGTGGGTTTGATCCCTGTATTGCCCATTCACTTAAGAACTGGACTCTATGATCCTTGTGGGTCCCTTCATTCAGAATATTTGGTGATTCTGGGAAAGGGATGCTACCCATTAGACCAGGTTTCTCAAAGCCACATCTAACCTGGCCTTGAACACTTCCAGGGATGGGGAATCCACAACTTCTCTCGGAAATCTGTTCCAGTGCCTCACTACACTCACAGGAAAGAATTTCTTCTTCATATCTAATATGAAACTGCCCTCTTTCAGTTTAAAGCCACTCCTATCCACATCCTATCACTTAATGCCGTTATTAAAAGTCCTTCCCTAGTTTTCTTGTAGCCCCTCTATGTAGTGGAAGGGTCTTTAAGGTTCTCTCCAAGCCTTCTCTTCTCCAGGCTGAACACCCTCTCAGGGCTCTTCACAGGAGAGGTTCTCCAGCCCTCTGATCATCTTCATGGCCTCCTCTGAACTTGCTCCAACAGGTCATGTTCACCACGTCAGAACAAGTTGAATTTTTAATCATAGGGTCTTTTTTTTTTTTTTTTTTGAAATCCCATTGCTCTTCTGAGCATTAAATGGACAATTACTGAGTTTTCAGGGTGTTGATGCAGACTTTACTATTAAAAAAAAAAAAGGTATATATCCAACAAATGATTCTGCCAAACCTCCAGTCCAGGCACTGAAATGGAAAACCTATTTTTGTATTTTCCTTTTTAACCTGAGAAACCCACACAAATTTCCTATACTTATTCAAGGAATGGAGCATGGAGCTGTTCTGTCCATAATTAAGTTCACAGAAGTTTAGCACAAACTTTGTTTCAGGGAAGAAGAGGCTGAATAACCACAGCGACGCAGAGAAGGTTGAAGTATTCGGTGCCTTTTCTGCAATAATGGTGAAGGGCTGACACCTTTCCAGTGTGGTATAATAGACACCAAGGAAGGCTCATGCACAGATCTGTTCCCACATGACTGCTATATTCAGTGAGCAAAGTTGGGGAATCAGTGAGGAAGGCAGAAGGTTTGTCAAGGTAAGGTTGTGCCTCTCATATTATTATTAGCAGCATCATTACAGCAGACTAAACTGCAAACTGCAGTCTGTCACTATCACTCCAGAAGATGAAGCAAGAGTGATTCTTCTTATCCCTCGTAAAATTTATTTAGATTACTAAAACTTCTTTACTAATTCAGCTTATTATTTTACCAGGGAGAAACAACTTCTTTTATACCTGTAGTACATAAGTCTTTCCTGTTCTAATCGCTGTGGTCTCCGATACCAAAAGATAATGACATTTCAGCTTTACTGGAAAAAAAAACCTCTCACATTAGGAAAAAAAGAAACTACAGAACTCACTGGAAGGGGTATAGAGACATTTGACAGAGCAGAACTCACAAATTAGCTAATCTCTTACTCTTGGACTCAGTCCTCTTTCAAGGGCTGATGTGCTCATACTGCAAAATTGTATCATTGACCAAAACATTGAGATTCATGTAGAGAGCTGTGAGTCATGGCTGAGGAGGACTAAGAGCTCCTCAGCCATTAAAATATCCCATTTTCCATAGCACAGAACTCACTTTTAATAGAGACAATCAATAACTGCCATTTACAGATCATTCTTTAAGATCCTATCCAAATATTACTTACTATGCTTAAGTGAGTGAAGTTGCACGGACCAAGGTGTGTATTTTCCCAGGGATTATATCCATACCCAATTCCAATTGAAGGAAAGAAGAGCTATAACTGAACACAGCAGCGTTCAGCACCACTGACTGCTACGAGAATCACTGAAGAGAAATTCCTTATATGCCTTCTATGCTCTGCATATCCCAGCTGTATTCTCTCTACAGCTCCTGAGGGTGTGCCTAATTAGATCTGCACATACGATTCATTCCCTGCCTCTCATCATCTTTGCTGCTCTTCTCCGCATTTGCTTGTCTTTTTGTGCCATTTTTTCAAGCTGTGACCAGAACTACTTATTGCATTCGATGGGCACAGAAAGCCCAGATTTATAGATGGCATAAAGACGTTTTCTGTTTTGTTCTTCTTTTTCCTCCTAACAATTTTTATGAGTCTATTTGCCTTTTCAGTGTGACTGAGCACACAGATGATATTTGCAGTGAACCACACTCAGTGACCTTAAAGTTCTCCCTTCTGAATTGCCACAGTATATGCATTAGAAGCTATTTTTCCTAGGATTATTATTTTACATTTATCAACACTGGACTTCATCTGCCATTTTACCACCTACTTATTCAGCGTTGAAAAATCATTCTGCAACTCTTCCTAAGCAGATTGATGTTGGACTACCCCGACCTTTTTCTTCAATTGCAAATCATTTTCGTTTACTCCTCAAGCTCATTTTCTGCTCTGCTATAAATGCATGGAATGACATAATTCCCAGAACATATTCTCATGGAATCCTTCTAGTAACATTACCCCTTTGTATTTTTTTTGTCTTTTAATTTTTATTTTTTTTTTTTAGGGGCAGGGCTACAAGATCAGTTACCAAAGGGGAAACAAGGGAGGTGGAGGATTAATTAAGTTAATGTCATCTGATACTCATAGATTCACCTTGCCTGGATTTACCTCTATTGCCTTACCATCCTGAAGATACACAACCACCAACTAGGTAATAATTTAGTACACAGCACTCCTGTGAAGATGACCAGCCGCAAATTTACCTGAGTCATCTTAAATAAAGGGATACCATGATTCCTGTGGGAATTAATTAGGGATTGGCCCATCCTCAAGTGCCTTAGGGTGAGCTTCTTAGTCCTGTCCCTGCTGATTTACACCATTCTTTACTATTTCATATATTTGACCTGCAGTTCTATCTCCTCATTAATCCCATTTTCATTAAATATATAACCAATACATGTTCCAAGGACTTACACAAAAATAGGAAGACTAGTTTAGCCTTTCTGTCACCAGTTCTTTCTAGAGTACATACTTGGACTGGTACTTTCCTTTATTTACCTTCTTACTTTCAGTATAAAATCTCTTCAGGGTTATTTATATTTTCTTGTTTGGATTTTTTTTGCTGGTTTTTGTTTGGTTGGGTTTGGTTGTTTGTTTTTTTTTTTAATTCCCTTTAGTCTTGGCCTTTCTGACTTTTTCCCCTGACAGTTTTTACTTCTCCTGAGTACTTTTAGTTATCCATTCTTATTTTCACTGGTGCGTGATTCCAATCCAACTTCCATGTTTAGGGCACATCTCCATGCCCACATGAATGTACTGACTACCTGCTCTGGTTCTGTTTCCTCTTTGCATTGGGATAATTTTTCACTCAGATAATTCTTATTATTTTTTTTCTTTTTTTTTTTTCTTTCTCCAGTGAAAACCATATACTTGAAACATCAGAAACAATAGAATATCAGCATGAAATATGGAAAAGGTGTTGCTTTGTGTTTTAAAATAGAAGTGTAGAAACACAACTGAGACAGGGAAAGAAGCTGTGGACCCTTTTCTGTACTATTTTTCTGACACTTCATTACTTTTTCACTTCATATCATCCTTACAGAGTGTTGACTGCAAATCTTATTGTGAGGATCTGAGAACTCTCATTTTAAATAGAACAAAATGGTAAACCTGTTTTTGAAACTGCATGGAGACAGTAAGAAAGCATCTCCTCAATTGCTATGAGGCTGATGGGAAATGAGTGACCTGCTTTGGTATTAACAATGGTCCCTGTAATGGAAAATTTTTGCAGTGATACCATATTCAAGTTCATTAGTTGTCTATTAAAACAGAAAACCCCCATACGTTAGCATTTGCACTGGTAAAAACTGATTTTTTCCAAAGAAAACAGATTGCAAACTCAGTCTCAATTAATTCCGTTCTGTCAGACATTTGCCCATTTTTGGTACTTCATTTCAGGTCATGCTGATGCAAAATTCAGAGATGCCAACTGTCCTGCATGAGAGCTGTCAGACAGATTAGTCCTCCTGCACTGACACAGCTACTACTTTGTCAGGACTGGGAACCAGTGTGTTGAAAGACGAAGCCTCAGCTGATGTGCCTATGGGAAGAAAGCAACTGGCAGTGTATGGGGTTTGGTCCTATGGAGTCTTGGTGTGCAAGTCTGTGCTGTCTAAATTATATTCCCACTATTCTTTAAAAGAAGGCCCAAGATTTGTTAGCAGTGAAACTCTCCCACCAAGTTCTCCAAGATCATCATTTATCCCTCTCCTTTGTTATGTAAGATCTACACATGCCTTTTTTATTTCTTTCATATAAAACTTATGAAGTCTCTTTCTCCCTCGTTCAGTTGAAACTCATTCTGATCCTTCCCTTTTCCAGATTCTCCCTCTCCTCTTAATTTAGACTATTCACTCTAGTAGTCTTAGTTCCATCCTGCTGGTTCACTTACTGGTTTTGTAGTGTCTCTCTGCCCATATGCTGACACACTGTCCATGATTTCACAACTGAGCAGATATTGTCCCACCTTTTATATACATCACTGGACACTCTCCAAGAATTCTTGTATTAAGTCCTTTTGGATCCAGAGCAACTGATACTTTGTAGCTCGACCATAAAGGGTAACACATTATAGTTCTTTAAATTTCTCTTGAGAACGTTGGAATTTCAGGACTGTTATTCTATAAGTAAAATGAGGAAGAAGTCACAGTTCAACAGGGCATAATTTTTAGTTCTCACAGCTTCTTTCCTTATGCTGTGCTAACTTTCTGATAAGACTCACAAATTCAGACTGCTAAGGAAATGTGGCCCCTGTTTATTTCACTTCAGATCTGGCCAAAAAAACCAAACAACTAAAACCCAAAGGTTATGATTACGATGGGCTGGTTATTTTTGATTGTGTATCAGAGTGTGTAGATACTACCACAGAACAAAAAAGAAGGCCCATTTCTTTGAGAGACTCACTGTATGGAAAACTTGTCACACCACATCACTAATCTCTCCTGTAGAATTTAGAGAGCAAAACAAATCCTTTTCCCTGATAGTACTTGTATTCCAGTCTAAAAATCTATTTTTAAACCATTAGCATCTGGGTTTTGGAGCACAGAAACAGAAGATCTAAGAAATGGAAACTATAACTAGTAAACAAGTACAATATGCTACCAGCTGTATCTATTTGCAAGTGTTACTTGCCTTAAACATCGCTTAGAGAAGACATTCCCCAGGAAGAAAAAAACAAAAAACAAACCAAAATAAATTAAAAAAAACCAGCAATATGCAACATTCATGGATTAATAATGCCTTATAGCATAGCTACTTGGATCTAGTGTTCTTGCTGCTCAGACTTGTTTCTGTTTTGCTTAATGTCGGTATATTATTACTAAAAGTTGCAAATAGCCTTTTAAGTTGCCAGCACTGCCGCTGTTGTGGAGCCTAAGGGGTTCCAGCATCAGATGAAATTTCCCAGGATAATCTCCCAGGCTACATGAATTGCTTTACATGGATTGCATTTTAAATCTCATTTGATAACAAATGTTTTAGAGAGGAAAAAAGTGCTTTCTGGCTTAATCACAAACCACAAGTTAAGTGTGCATAACAAGATTTGTCCACTTATCCAGTGTGAATAGGTAGAAAGAATTGCTTGGTTCTGCACCGGCAACTTTAGAAGTGGTAGAGAAGTGGAAAGGAAAAAAATTACAGAAAATCATCCACACTCTTAATGCTCACCAGTTATTATAAAAGTAGCAATCTCTGGGGTCCTGGCCCAGCATCAGGGCATTTTGGTAGACTACTGCCATCCTGCTTCAGGAGGCCTAATTTCCACTTGTGCATAGATGTAAGTCTTGTTCTGGTTTAAGCTGCTTGCTTTAAACACAAACCCCTCACTGCTCAGAATTCAGCATATACAGACTGAAATTTGCAGAAACTCCATTCTATTTTAACTGGAGATTTACTCTTCCTACTACCCTCTTTCCATTCTGTTCCTAGCAGTCACACATGAGGGCAGGAAGCAACAAAAGTGTGACATAGTTTGTGTGGCAAATAAGAATTGGATACTCTACGGTGGTTAGAACAGCAGCAAGGGAATTGCAAAGCATGTAAGTGAAGGAAGGTATGGCACACATGCAAAAGAGGACAGCTCTGTGCAGTTTTCACCAGGGGCGTATATTTCTAGACAGCATACTACCCTGGTCCTAGCAGGCTGAAATTGAATAAAAAAGACAAAAATTTTTGGTCTTAACACTAAAGGATGCTCACCCTTCCTGCAGTAGGCATGGTGTGACTTCCTGTAATGGTTTCAGTATGATTGATAAGAAACACCTTTAGTACAGATTTTAAGTGCTAAACGACCCCTCTTTAACCTCATCCCAAACTGAGCATTATTTCAAACTGAAGCTGAACATAACCTTGAAAGATTATGATAAAGATTACCAAAGCAACCATAAAAATGTTAGATGTAACTGAGGATGCTGGAATCCTTCTGTGGAACTAGCTGTCTGATCAGACAGCCTACAGAATGAGAAGACATCGGTTCCCTTACTGCCGTAAGGAGTTATGCAGACACTGGACAGATACTGCTTAGAGTAATACCTGGGAAATGGTGAGGCATTTTGACAAAATGTCTGTGCCAGAAGTATTCACCATTTACATAACTAATGTAGCTCATTTTTCTGTCCACAAATAAATCATGAGCAAACAATGTTGTTAATAAATTTGATACCGAGAGTTATTCCACTAAGGACCAACACAGGCATAAAAATTTGCAAAAATAATCCACTGCAACTAATATGTCAAACAACATCTGTTCATGCTATTTGTAATCCATTTTTCAGACTGGTCACTTGAACTTAGTGCTTCTGTTTGCTGACTGGCTGGCTGTATTTCTCTAAAAAAGAAAAACAGCACAAACAACAAGCTGCAGACATTTCATTCCTTCTCCAAGGACTCTCACAAGTACCTATTCTCAAAGTTTTTAAAGACTTTCAGTTGCTGTGAGCATTCTATACGTAAAAATTACATACTTCTGTTCCTGGCTACTCAGTGGGAAAAAAGAACATCAACAAAATTGAATTGAATTTGCTGGTTTTATGCCAATGAATGCCTGACAATATTCACTGGTGAAGTCACCCAGGGCTATATGCTGCGTAGACTACTTTCTCCCAGCTCATTCCCCAAACTAAAAAAAAAATAAATTAAAAGAAACCCCTTAACTTTACCTCCTATGAGGAACCTTGAGGGAAAACAGGCAGCCATCTAGGACAAATGCACGTTAGCCAGAAAGTGCACAGCAGAGAAGAGTTAAAATACCCCAAACTGCAAGAAGATCCATACGTGCCTGTATAACAAGGAGCTTCATCACTCCTGAGCCCTGAACACAGGAAAACTCTGTTCCCTGCCCTCCCATTGCCTTTTTGCTTCCATCATTAGCCCTCACAACGACCCAGTGGTGCCGCAGATTCTGGGAGAGAGGGTTTACTCCTGCAACACCAACAGGTGCTCCTTCGTAACTTCTTTCCAGACAGGTCCTTGTTCACTGCAACAGCCTCAGTAATAAAAGGTGGGTTTCACATGTGCATATTTGTGTAAAATAGCATTAGATAATCTCATTCTTCTCTTCATTCCAGTAACCAGAAAAAACCTCCAAAAATCAGCCCAAATGTAATGCAGCACGCTTTGCTGAGCAGCCCTGAGAGGCCAGCTCAGTGGCCAGAGTGAATAGTGTGTTCTGGAGACTTGCATTCAACACCAGGTTTTAGTTCAGTCCAGTCTAGTACCAAAGTATGATTTACAAGTATATTTACATTTTCCTATCCTGTTTTTCATAAGCACAACCCAGTACCAGTGTCTCCATGCATCAGGCTACCTTTGAAAAAACCCCGTATAACCCTGAATAAATAAAACACTATTGCTGGCACTTTTGGTGTGAATGTCAACAGGAAAAGGAATAAATGAACACACATGAGGAGGAAGGAACATGTTTCTGATGCAGTAATTTTAGTTCCCTCAAATCAGGACTGGGAGAGAAAGCACACCCCCTGTTTATGGGGCTGACTTAAAATTAACACAGTAGACTTCGCTCCACTGAAATTTTTAAGGACACTTGAAAATTAAACTTCCCAATGTGGTAACGTACTGTTGTTTAATTTGAATATTTCAGACTCAATTAAAATGTTGAGCTACCAGAGCTGTGTTAGTTTATACCAACCAAAGTCTTTTCTGATATTCCCAATCAAGAGTGTTTGAGCACAGTCAAAATCATCAGCTGGTATCAGTGAGCTCTGGAGGAACACTCAAATGACAGTTATTTCCATCCAAAAGAAGTCACAGGACTGCGAACAATTTACTCATATACTTCCACGGGACCTTTACACTGAAGAGGAATTAGAACCAGAAACAAAACACCCAGTAAAGAACCAGACACATTCACGTAACACCAAAGATAAATTTAAAAAAAAATTTTACCCTTCTTCTATACATTTTCATTATATAGAGACAGAATTCTTTGTAATAGAGTTCAAACACTGGACAGTCAGTATGAAATTATGCTACCAAAATGCATCTGGGCTTTATCTCTTACTTCTTAATTCTTACTCTGACACAGTACTCATGACCTTTCCACTGTGTCTTGTTTGTGAATATCTAACTGTGACAGAAAGAATTCATAATAAAAAAATATTACTGAGTGAAACCAAATTAGTGTCCACATACACTAGGAAAAGGTACAAGATAACAGAAGTTTTAATCAATTCCCTGTTTAGGAAATGCAATGGTGCATATAATGTATCACTAGCAGCTTACAGTAAAACATCTTATTCTCTATCAAGATAAAGGTGAGTACTAATGACTGTGACTAAATCTTGACAGCCAAATGATCTCTTCTCCTTGTAATAGTCTGTCATGTAATGAGCAATCAGAGCAGCTGAGCAGTAATTACATAGATTCACTCACACTAAAAGCATTTCTGATGGACTGAAGTGTACTGAAGTAGAAAAAAAATATGATATAATTATTTTCCTTACCTTTACTTTGGACATGCAATTCCCATGTTTCCTTTTGTTTGTTTGGGTTTGTATTTGGTTTGGTGAGGGCGGGGGTGTGTGTTTGTTTGTTTGTGGGTTTTTTTGTGGTTTTTTTGGTTTTGGATTTTTTTTTGTAATTAAACCAAAAAATCAAAGTTTTGGTTTTTTTTTGCTTAAAGTATTCTTTCCTGGCTTTAATTACCACCTGTTTTGCTTTAGAGAAGACAGGCAGTACATTAAACATATTTCTTTTGGATTTTTAAGGCAAGCCATGGAAGCACAGAGAACTATGCAGGCTTTCATATGACCAAGCTCTGATGTGGAAGAGCAACCAAGTGCCAGTTCACATAGCAGAGCCAAAAGCTCTTGATTAAGCTAAACAGGACAAAGTGTAAGAAACCTTCATGTTGTTCTAATATGTTCTCTCAAAATCTGTGGGAGGGGAGAGAGAGAACATTTTCAAGGTGAAACAGGAATTTGGACATTTATTCAAGTTGATAATGTTCTGAATTTCTAATGAATGCAGTAATAGGTAGAAAAAGATTCTTGAAGCATAGATAATGTTAAGTCTCCAGACTGACTGGTCTTTCCAGATCAAGAACTCCTTTAATGTTATTGATGTGTTGGTCTATTTATGACCACAAATCCAGTTTTAAAGTCTGCTAAATTAATGCAATAAGATAGTGCTTCAGTGTGAATTAAGATAGTATTTTACACATGGAGACAAATTTGGCTAAACCATTCTCACAAATAACACAAGAGAAGGTAATTTATATGTCCTTTGCATCCCCTACCTGAATGTTGTTTATATTTTTTTACCACTATGACACACTTCAAAAGCCCACCTGAGCACTCCAATCTGCACTTCCTATTAGAAACTTACTGATCCTGATTAAAAATATCTACTATATACAAACAGAAGGTTTACAAATATACAACACTCCTGGATAAGTCCAGTTTCTCAGTTCCAACTCTTAAATGCCACGGCAGAATTTAAAACACTGTATAAGGTGAACAGAGGCATAACATCTTCTGTGGTCTTAATTTCCCCTGGTTTCCTCTATCTGTGATGTACTTCTCTGTCATATAGTTAATACAAGTTCTAAAAAGGTTTGGGAAGGCTCTCTGGAATCATTCCAAACCCCAATTTGTGCTGCACAGTATTGCCAGGTATCATAACTTTATATCACAGTTATCTATTTCCATGCAGGGCTCTCACCCCTTCAAAAATATTCCCTGTTCTTTCTAATTACTTAACTTCCTTGCTACTTGTCTTACATCTCACCTCACAGAAGCAGCTGCATTACAAGATTTGGGAAGGTACGGCTCTTCACTTGGAATAAAGACAATAATTTTTTCAGCATGTTACTTTCCTTCACGTAATTTCCAATCTTTCACTCCTTGAGGGAAGGGTTCGTTAAAAGGAAACCTGCTAGTTTTCATGAGTGCATAAACTCTGCACTGAAATGACGTTACTGGTGGTGTACATTTCAGTGTCTAATATTTTAATATAATGAGACTACTACATACATCTGTGTACAAATAAAAAAACTGTCATTGCAGGTGTTTTTTTCCTAATCTCCCTTCTGCTCTACAGAATTTACATGTATATATTTGTTTTACAGAAATGATAAAAACATATTTTGCAACAAGAACAGCTGCATGTCTACCAACTCTGTGATAACTTGACTGTGGTTCACTTTATATGGTTCCGTATTTTTTTCTTTACACTTGAAAATCTCGTGTCTGTTGTGGAGGTTAAAACTGATGGCAGAAAAGGTAAAGAGGAGAACTTAATCTCTAGCTTTCCATGGAAGAGCAGCTGTAAGAGGATTATCCATCAAACTCACAAATACTGTCGAGTTCCAACAGGAAAACTCATCTTCATGAGTAAATGATGCCTTTTCCTGTGAATATTCCTTAAAATCAAAGTTTTGGCAATTTCATCAAAATTTCACTCCTTTGATATAGAAAAAAAATGTCTGTTTGAGGGGTTTTTTGTATTGTTTTTACATAAGTGTAATCTATTTATACATAACATTTCCTACCATTGAGCTCAATTGCTACCACACAGAAGATTAAACAGGTTGAAAAACAGGGACATAGATGAATTTAGCAAGTATCTCCAAAGCCAAAAAACCAATTTCAAATGTTTTAACAGATTTAGATTGCCTTACTCTGAACTCCTCTACTACAATTATATGATTTTCTTCTGTAGGGCATGGTTAAAAACAAAATTAAAAATGAGGTATTCAAGCACACTTCTGCCTGTTTCTGTATAACAAAGTGCTAATTAAGATACAGCTAGAGCACTACCTTGCTGATCTGATGAAATGAACCACAGAATTAATTGGGACCACTTCAATGATCTTTCCTCCATCGGATAAAGATAATTTGATCCAAACAATTTTTACCTGCCAATTAAAGAACTTCCTGTATTTAGATTTCATTGCTATTAAAGTCAAGAGGATCATAGCATTTTCCTTCAATATGATTAAGCCATTTTTACTCTTTTCAGAGTAACACAATCATTTGCAAACATCAAAAAGGGAAAAGGAAATTCAGAGATAATGACAAGAAGGAGAGGCAAAGAGAGAAATCACCGTCATCCATATGGCACAAAAGCAGATTTTATACTAATTAATAATGCTGTATCTATAATCTATTTAACTTCCCATTCCAGCAAGATGCCCAAGTAATTTGTCTTGCTTTCTAATTCTACCCTTACTAAGTTGTTTACTATTCTTTCTGTTCTCCAAAATTAATAACCTATATTGCAGAAGAAATTGCTTTATGAAGAGAAAGATAGAGGCCACTATTGCAAACAGCAAGGAACCCAACTTCAGGGTCTTGGTAACCTGTCGAAAGGTGGTTTTGCTGCTGCCCAGAACACCCAGTCTTCATTGGAAAACTCAGACAGCCAAGCAACGACAGTAGTATGATGCTTCACAGGGCCTCCATTAAAGAGGATCATGGAATCAGGGCAAAGAGTGAACTGTACGTGACCACAGCACAAGCACGGCCTTAATTCACCAAATCTCTGATAGTCAGGGTCCTTCCAAGGCTCTTAGCAAGGCAAAACAGTGCGAGATAGAAGACAAAATAGGGTTTTAAGAGTAATCAGAGTCTGCCTAGTTTTTATTCCATGAATAGAGACAAGAAGGCAGAAATCCTTCCAGCTGTTATTCTCTCTGCTGGTTGCTTCTTGCAGAATTTTTTTCAGCTCTTCCAATAAAGCTGAGTCAGACCAATCAGGGGGGAAAACAACACACACCACAAAAAAAAAACACAACACATACTCAATCCTGCTAGCTTCTCCACCACAGACTAGATTCTTTCAGCTCAGTATAGAAGTCTATTAATCAAATTTGTCTTACTTCTATCAGATACGGGCCTATTCTAAAAGTGAAAGAAATGCAGTTGTTTTCTCTTCAAGTTCTTATGGCACTACTAGGGCTCATTATTATTCAGTAGTTTGCTCTGCATGCACACAGAGAGGAGACTAGACTGCCTCTCCAGACTCCTCTGACTGCTGTTCTGGTGTCTAATTAGTACCTAAGAGCTGGAAAAAACTGTCAGCACTGGGGTTAAACCAGCATGTCCCCTGAACACTCATAAGCTCAGCTTGCAGACAAGGATGGTTGGACAGGGCCCTGAGCAACCTGATCTAATGGATGTCATCCTTGCCATGGCAGGGGGTTTGTTGGAGCTAGATGATCTCTAATGTCCCTTCCAACTCCAACAATTCTATGATTCTGTGGTGTCCTGGCTTACTTAATAGGACACCTGATGCAGGTGTTTGCTTCCTTAACAGTAACATCGGTGTCCTGTAGCAATTGCTGTGGAAGGTTGTTGCTCTGAAGCTCATGCCTTCTTTTACAAGCTATGTAACCATTGCTGGGAGCTAAGCCAGTTAGGGAAGGATGTGTCCTTCAGATCTTTTTAGAACTGGATCCCTTCATTACTTGGTATTTCCTCCCTCACTCATTTTTCCACCCTTTTCTTTTTTTGGAGAGGATAGGAACCAGGAAGGGAAGAGAGGTGCACCCTTCCAGAAACGTGGTGCAGTTTGGCAGTACTGCAAGAAGATGACAGACAACTAAGGCACTGTACTGGCCTTGAAACAGCAGGCAAGAAAAACCACAACTCTAAATAGCCAAGACCTGAGGATTTAAGGGACACTAGCAGTGTGATGGTATTTCTGCAGTGAGATAAAGATGCAGGTTCTTGTAGAGCACCATCAGTCTGCACTTCTGATAGGAAACATGAATTAGAGGGTGTGAATCACTTTTCTACTGACACAAAATCAATGAACAATCAAAACATTTAATAGGAAGCACGAGCCTGATAGTCTAAAGATCTTGTGTGCATGCCATGAGTAATAATCCATGCACTTAGTAGGCACATACTTCCTACCCCCACATACTTCACACAGTCCTCATGGCTACTGCAGTCTTTAAATCTAAGTCTCCTGCACTAAATAACCATAATTACTTTCCCTCAGAGATAACTGGCAGCTCAGAGGCACCAAAGCTTTTGTTGCTGGAATTTTGCCATTGGTGCTGCGTAAGAACTGCACAATACATTACTTATGAATGCCAACATTCCTTTATCTGGTTTGCTGTATTTATTTTTGTACTTAGTGCAATAGCTCCAAGGAACAGATGATTAATTCTAGGTTATAGTGAAGGACAATTTACAATATGAAAGCTAACTTTGTAATAGTAAAACTAGCCCCAAAAGGTAAGTGTTTATTGAAAATCATATTTAACAGTACACTTTCCTACCTGCTATCTCCTCAGTTCCAAACAGGTTGTAACAGCTTTTCCCCCTTCTGACGGATGCTGCTCTTGCATTAACGATCATGGTCTTCATCAATGCTGTCACTGAAAGGGAACCAAACATCTCTCCCCTCCTGTTAAGTTTGCTTGCTGTACTGCTCACATACCATTCCCAGTTAAGCAACTCATTGCTGCAAACTTTAAGCAACTTCCTACTGCAAACTTTTGCTGACAGTTAGAATACAGAAAGGCTTTCAGTGGCATTTGGTATTACTGATCTGAACCACAAGACCTAAAACATTGAGTACTAAGCACGTGATCACAGGAAGAGAAAGCAGCTTTGATGCTTCAAGGTTGAAGTTCAGTACTTCCCATTGGAACTCTGAGGAACTTTTTCTCTTGGGCTTTGGTCATTTAGGGTTGCCTAATGCAGATGGCTTTCCACCTTTCTCAGAAGTACCTAGTACCAGACCCTCTCTACCTTGCTAAGGTTCCAGACTATGTATGCAATGTGTCCTGCGAAACAGCCATTTCCATGATATTCACTCATAATTTTAAAAGGCACACAAAGAGATAATAATTTGGCATCAAAACCACGGTATTTCTGTTAAGACTCTCCCATCGTCATTACAAGTTTCCAGTTCTGGGAACGATTTGACAGAAAACAGATTCACCAAAGAATCCTTGTGTTATGGCAGCTCATGTATGACCACGGTAACAGTACACCGCTACTCCTGGAGCCAGCAGGGAGATTGCAGTGGATTTGTTCACTGCTGACCTGGAAGGCAGGCAAAGCAAAGCAGAGAGGTGACTGATTCATTGTCACATTACCTGGCTCTCACTCATCCATAGTCATGCCTTACACAGAGCCTTCACTTACTGAAAACAAGAGGTATGTGGTGTAATTCAGAGGTTCTCATTTCTGTGTATCAATAGCATAGGTTTCAGAACTAGGTTTAATTAGAACAGTAAAATCAATTTAGCAGAAGCTGTATACTGTTTAAGGACTGAAGTAATTTAAACAAAGTTCTACATATTTTTAAAAACAACCTATCAGGTTTTAAAAAACATATTGAGAGAAACAACCTTAAGGCCTGAAAGTCAACGGTGAATAATTAAAAAATATTAGCTGGATGGCTCCTCTCTTTAAAACACAATAGTTCCAAAAATGGAGATGGCCAATGCCTTTTGAGAAAGGCAAAGTATATCACAGGATGAGCATCAACATGTCAAAATTTCCTTTTCCACACTTTTTATTTTCTCTTCCTCAGCAGCTAATATGTATACTGCTCATTTTATTTACTATTGCACACAGAGGATCAGTTTGGTATGTGATTGTCCCATTTGTTGTCAAGATAACAGATTTATATTTCATTATATCTAGGCTATCTGGCTCTACAGAGGGTAATTTTGCTAAATTCTATTTCATTTACAGTTTAATGGCTTAAAAAAAAAAAAAAGAGCAAACTAAGTAGTCTTTTTTTTTTCGCCTCAAGAAGCAAGAACTAGAACCAAACCTCCTCCTTTTGGCACTAGCTTAACACAACTAATCCAACCCTGCTGCCTCATCAGACCCAACCACCACACACACCAGCTGGAGAACTGAAAGTCCCCTTTCCCCAGCAGGTAAACTCACCAGACCAACACAAAACCAATTTAAAATTAGCAGAAAAGATGCTCAGTGTTCTGAAAGGGTTTATGCAGGATGCATAATTAATATCCACCCAATTCAACAAGAGAGGGTGTTGATATAAAACCAGTTGTTTCCATTTCATGTGACTTGATATAATTTATCACTTTCACTAGAAGGAAGATTTTAAATTTTTTGCATAATGCAGTTAACCTAATAGAGACCATCCATCTGTATACTCACACAGTCAGGGGTATGGCATAACTCCTGCTCTAAATATTGTGTCTTCTAACAACTACTAATGTAAGGGCTTCCTCCCCATACCCAGGGAAAACTTCCTGCCAATTTTGGGTCAGTCTTCCTCTTCACAGAAAGAGACCGAAGCTTTAGGAACAGCATGATGATTACGGGCAAGCAGAATACTATGCAGCCACAGCAAGCTGACCCAATTGGGGGTCAATACAAAAATTTCAAAAAACTTTCAGATTTGCACAGTACTTGCACCTGTTTCAAGCTTTTTCCTAGAGATCACTGTTAGTCCTAGCCTGCACTACAAGCTGGAATTCACTTTGTGGCAATCCTTCTCAATGTAAGCCCATACACATCCTCTCAAAAATTGCTTAGCTCACAACTCAGTCGGCATACTTTGTACTTGAAAACCATTTGCCTCCCTTTAGGCACGGCAAAGTCACCAAACCTCCAGTTAGTTAATGGACTGACAGGCCAGGAAGGCGACAGAAAGCATAAAAGACAAACAATATTCCTGAGCTAAATGCAACAAATATGAACATACAAGATCTAAGAGAAACAGAAAAGCATACTGATTAAATAAATGGACATTTTATATAAATTCTGTAATGATACCATGAAAGATACTGAGAAATTACACTAAATATGTCTCTACAAATTTTATTAGAAGGAGGATCTTGTTGATAGCATTAATGTTTTATTTTTACAATAACAAGCACACTATTTGAATAATGCTTGTCATTTTATACAATGCCCCATCATTGCCGTGCTTCTATTCAATTCACAGAAGAACATAGTGCAGAAACAACTTTTCCTTCACTTCAATACTGTCTACAAAACATCACAGACTTCCTACTGTATCCATTAAGTAGCAAATATACACAAAACCATCACATTCTAAGTTGAGTGTGACTCTGCAAATATCAACTGGCATTTTTTCCCATAGTACTCAGACCATGAAGTTTGGTCATACTTTGTTTCTTTTAAATTATTTCTACAAAACACCTTTTCTTTTTTTCTTTTAAGGAATAATCAAAAAAATAACACATCTGTGCTCCACAGCAGCAAGCTATCCAACTTAATGTCTTTTGACTGTGAAGACTCAGGTGACTCTGAACCCTATATTAAAGAGAAAATAACCTAATATTTTTTCAGTATATGTCAGTTCTCAAACAACTGTATATGCATCGCTTAGACCCCATTTCTATTACATAATTAGAAAGCAAGCAGTCAATAAACCTTTCCACACAGACCTGAATATTACCTTTGAAACAATAACCAATTACATTAAACATCTCACACTTAGCTGTCAAAAGTATCTAAAAATCTGTGACAAAAGTTTTGAAGCTGCAACACTTAAAGAATAAAAAACCCACAACTTATATCCCTATGAATACAGAGCGTACCAAAGTTTCTCACCATTCCTAGGTGGGTTTTCAGAAACAAATCTCCAGATGCCTGACACAAGCTTTAAGAAGGCTTTCCTGCCCTTACCTACAGTAAAAAACTGCCTCTATGAGTCACTTCAAGTGAGCTTCATTACTCACTTCACTGCAAGACCACTACATTGACAAGATATCCAAATATTCTATGGAAACGAAATCTTTCAACATGAAACATTTTCTGGACATGACATTCCAGAAAAGAGGTTACAACACGTATTTGAGTTGAAACACAGCAGCCTAAAGCATTCCTGTGATAATTAAGGAGGTGGATTGTGTCGTAGGAGTGCTGCACCGCCAGATGCCAACTAGCCAAGGGGCTCACTTTGGAAAATATTTGCAATAGCTTTTTCAAATGCCAAACTTGAAAGAGAACCATAACAACGACTACATACAGCCTCAGGCTCATCTTATTTGAAGTGTTGTTTCAGCAACTGCGGTTGATGTTCTGCCATAGTCATGGCACGGTCATAACATTATCTGCAGCAGCGTGGGATCTTTTATAAGCAGCTGTAGTGCTCACTGAAGTGCAAGTTACGCTGCACAACTCGGTGACCACAGATGCTCAGAGCAGCCTCCACATATTGCTTATGCCTTAATAGCAAAGGGAACTACTTAGTTTCATTATCTATCATAAACCAGCATCACTTTCCAGAACAGTTCTCTGTTCTGGAAGACAACTTATGGCTTTGAGAACAAGAAAGTGCATCATCTCATCCTGAAGAGGCGGACCTGTGGATATGCTTCTGGTTTTGTTTTCAGCCACCTGGAAACAGTAGAAAGACCTTTTGCCTGCAAACAGCTGTGACTAACATTCCAGCTAGCCTCTGCCTTTAAGCTGTTGTTCACAGCTTATTGAATAAAAGAGCAGGATGACACCTGGCAGGGTATTTAGTGCTTTCACTAGAGTCTTCAGGCTGCCTTCCCTCTTTTCAAAAGCATGAAAACTAAATGTCACCAATACTCAACCTATTCCTTTTCAAGTACACCTACTGCTTTATTGAGAGATGAAATATCCTGATTAACTCATCCTTCTCTCCACTGCTGGACTTTAAAAAGCTTTACTTAAACTTTTAGTCAGAAGTCTACTAAAAGGATTACAACACACACTGTCAATACCAGTATAATAATGGAGAGTCAGAAAAAGCAAACAGAACTAAGAAAGATTGTTCTTTATTCTTTTATTGCAAGCAACAGCAGAAACTGCTCAAGCCTGCAACCATGATTTTTTTCCTAAGCACAAGTATTACTTGAACTTTCAGTGATTTAATTTCAGCATACGTCTCTGTTCTTCCCACTGTCACTCAGTAAGGATGATGCGGACTTGCAGAATTAAAAACCACAGTTTCAAGTAGCAAACCAAAACATTTATCTGCCTTTAATGTTATACCATATTCTTCTTGGTGGGACTGAAAGAAAAAAAAAACACTAATTCAGTTTGATTAGTCTTACACAAACACTATTTTAACTGGACATTTTACAGAACATCTAACACTCCCCCTCACCTTGGAGAGATGAAACAAATGCACAGATGTATTTATGACAGCTAACGATCCAATCACAAAATTGAACAGACTGAGGTCAGAAGGACATGAACATATTATGGATTTCAGGGTGTCCAGCAGCCCCACTTGTTGCTGAAAAGCACAAAGGACTTTGTGCAGCACGGAGGGTGCAGGTGGGAGACAAGCAGCCAGCAGGCTCAGAGATGGGATAAGCCAGGAGAGCGATGCCTGCAAAATGAAAATGGGCCGAAGTCATCCATATTTTTAAAGATGACAGCCAAGATCAAGAGTTCAAGACCTATGTAACTGCTTGATAACATTCCAGAGGCCTGGCTCAGCCACTGGAGATTGCATGGAAGAGTTATCAGGTTTGCAGAGTACACTGACAAGGTTTTAATAAATAGGAGTATGAATCCTCCAATTAATTTCTGAAACAGAAGTTTAATAGGAACAAAACATTTTTTCTCAAAACAACTTTTGAGAGCAATATCACCCTTTTCTGCAGAAATTTTAAAAAAAAAAAGTTTTATTTTCATTCAAGATATTTGCTCTTGCAGCTAGCTAAGATCTCTGGAGAAACAGTGGATGAATAAATCATTATCCAGCAGAAAAACTGCTTATGGAGATTAGTTAACTTTGTAGAACTTTTTATGACAACAAATTTGCACTTCAACAGAAGCATCCCAACTCTGATTTATTTAGGTATTCTGTATTTAGTACAGTTTCTTGGGTTTGCCATTTAAATGAAACAGTTCTAGCCACTTACACTCTCTTTCAGATGGAGGGTTTTCAGAAGCCCTTGACTTAAGCCTACTTTCCTTTTGCTGTACCAAATAATAAACTTTACTCTTGGCTGTAAGAGTAGCTGAATATAGCCAGAAACCAGGATTGTATCAAAGAGTGTGTGACTGGCAATAAAGCAGTTAAAATCTATCCAATTAAAGAGGTCTCAAAACTTTAACTGTTAAATTAGTATTGTTAAGAGACTAAGTTTCATCTGTGAATGACAAAGACATAGCTTAATAAGCACCTATAATTCAAAAATTTTGTTAACAACTTGATAAAGTGCCATCCCTAAAGTTGTTACCATGAAGATTACAAGAGACTAAAAAATTAAATGTAAACAATGAAATGTCACAGAGAAAAAAAAAAAAGAGGAGAAACTAGGACAATGCATGGTAAAACATAGCTAAGGTAACAAATGAGACACTATGGGATACACTGAGTAGAAAACTATCTGTGAAAAGGCAGCTCTTGTCTCAAGAGTCAGAAAAATAACTATCACAGTAACCACACAGCCTGCCATGCAGAGTTCCATATAAATCAATGTGTTAAAAGACCACTGATATCTGTTGTAATAGCATGGGTTTTAAAGAGAAGAGGCCTTAAAGTGGAGAGTTTGAACTAGTTCTATCCCCTAACAGCTGACTTCAGTCCAGCACGTCAGTCAATCAGCTTCAGAACAAAAAATGACAGGGGACACGGATACAAGTCAATACAGGAACACAAGAAGGGCAGAGATGAAGTTTAATGTGTGAGCAAAATATGGGGAAAGTGGGCTTTTTCATCCCTTATCCTTGGCTTTGCAATCCTCAATCTGACACTAAAGAAGAAAAGGTCAGGACTAAAAGGAGCAAAATTCACCATTGAAGCTACTAATCCATTGTCTCGTGCTGTCCCCAAGTCCACCAGGATATCAAGCTTTCCCTGATCCCAAGAGGATGTAATCAAACGGAGACAGAGAGAACAGATGGTATCACCATCTCCATCCTGTCTTGCCAAACTTTAATCCCTGTATGAAACTCACATCCCTGCTACCAACTTTTTTGATACCTTCCTCCCTTAAGTCCCCTCTTTTCCTCATTTCAAAGGAGTCTAGCAAGGTTGTATCTTATCAAATACTCTTGTTGACCTGTGACCAAAACCATAGATACAGCAAATCTTTAAATACCTTGATACAGGTTTCCAAAGCCTCGAAGTTTCTGATAGCAGCAATGAATTGTGCCTATCCTTCTTTAGCAGTGAAGGTGCAGCTCAGGGCAGAATTTTCATACCCATTTGCATGTATCAGAATTTTAAAAAAGGAAAGAGTGAGTGTAGAATGCGACAGCTCAAAAGAGCTACACACTCTAAAGCAGAGGCACACTAAGACGTAAAAAGGTATTTCAATTTTGCACTTTTCTACAGGGAAAAGTCTTACTGGCATGTTATCTACAGTTCTGATGCCCAGTTTTTAATAAGAATATGGAAAATTTGAAAATATTTAGAAAGCAACAAAAAACTTAATATTTTGGATTAAAGTTCAAAAAGTTGCTTATCCTAGAAGTGTGAGTAGGGGAGAATTTCACCATAGTGTAACAGAGACCTGCAGGGAGAACAGAATTTGATGGCAGGGAAAGCTCTTCCTTGTGGCTATTAAAGAGAGAACAGGCTACACTAGTGGAACCTGAAGGCGAGAAATAAGAAATACATTTGTTATGGTAAGATGCATTAATAGCTTACCCAGGATTCACCATCTCTGCACACTTTGAAATCACAATTGAAAAGTTTAAACACAGTACCTACTCTAAATCAAGCAAAGATCTTGGATTGAAAACCAGCATGCAGATGAGTTCAATGGCTCACAAAAGTCAGACTAAATAATCACAGCAGCCATTTATGGCCTTAATACATACAATTCTCTGACTTCTTTCTCACTTAATTCTAAGCCATGGTCAGAAGAGTTACAAACTAAATCAGCTCTTTTACATGCAGTGGCATGGCCATATGTCCCTGTGCTTTCCATGCCAAAAATGCAGTCATTTGCTTAAAAATCTGTTTTCTAACTGTATATATAAGCTAAATTACCCTGATTGCTGTATGTGTTCATTCCAGTTATCATCATAAAACATGGCCCATGCAAAAAAAAATAAATAAATCCATGCATGACATTCATGATCTGAAAACAGGTGTAAAATATGAAGAAAATAGCAAGTCTAGTAAAATTACAGCAAAATTCTGACCCGGAGAATTTAAGTATTAAATTCTTCCATTAATCATCATCTGGTTGTTTGTCATTCCTAAAGTATAAATGCAGAAATTAATAATTCAACTTCTGAGAAGAAATTTTGGAAAGACCATGGCAAATACATATACACACAGTGAATTACTCCTATCACTTTAAAGCATGCATATGCTCTAACATATATCTCATAAGCATTTACTAATTTAAAATTGTATATTTTAGACAACACAGTAAAAATTTATGGATGAAAAACCCACTGATAACTTTTGAATCCCAACTAAACTGAAAGTTCTTGGAGTCTGGGTGAGCATCCTTGGACACCACTACTAACAACTGGCTCTGTTCCTACACCCATTTGATCTTGGTGATGTTTTCCCTTTGGGTAAAAAAAAAAGATATTAATCTAGCTGGACTTTTGAGTTGATTCTGCACATTCTTCTGTTCTTATGCTCCAATTTCTTATTCAGCTAATCTATAAGGGCATAGATACATCTTACAGTATTACTCCATCCTCCCTCACATTTGGATACATTTTGTGCAGCAATTTTTATGGAAATAATATTTCTGCATGTATCTTATAAGCTATTTTTCCATCTACTTGGGTAATATCATGGGGGGCCATATCAAGATCTGCTAAAACATATAAGTAAAAGTTATACCTATAAAGAAGAAGTGTATAGCAAGTCAAAAGAAAACAAAGCTACAATCAAGAAAAGGGACATAGCAATGTTTTGTCAAGGCCATTTTTCATTATCTGGGGGGAAAAAGAAAAAAAAATGGCCAAAATGACTGAAAGACAGATTTCCATAATATTTTAATACATGTAAAAGGTCATCTGAACTATCCTATTGTGTAGAGAAAACTTTGGGGGCCTTTGGCATTGAAAAGAAAAAAGATCTTGTAAAGCAGATGTATAATGGAGTAAGGAAATATATCCACTGATTGTTACTCTATCAGTAACAACCTACCCAGATTTGCATCAAAATTTTGGAAAAGATTGTAAAAGGAATATCAACTATGATTCTTCCCTTTTTTTTTCATCTCCCAGCACTGTACTTTTTCTGAACAGAGTGAATTAAATTAAGCCTCCCTCAATACCCACTCACACTGAACTGCAGTCTTGACTTGGTCTACCTGCAGACAAGGTTTATACAAACTAACATCCCCTCCAAGCCAATCCTGTTCAAAAACAAGTGAAAAAAACCCCAAACAGCTAAAAGGTGCAGACATATTTAGTGATTCTAAGGTTTGCAACACTTAGAGAGAACTTAAATTTAAAGGCCAGGAAGACTGAATTAATTCAGTGTTGTTTGGAGCTCAGAAAATAAGCCATGCTTCAAATCCATACATCTAGGGAAAATGTTGAGGGTGAATAGAAAGTCAGGAAGAGGGAATCTGAACACAGCATATTTCAAAGGCTATCTTGTGGTTTAGCAAGTCATCAGCACGGTGTTTTATGCTGCCACCCCCACGGCACTGTGCCTCCTATTGGTACCTTTCAATTTAGCAAGGTAAAGCAAGACTCCAAAAAACACACATGATAGCAATATTATTCTGGTCATATAAACATTTATATAGGCAAGGCTTCTAGGTATGAATAAAGCTAAATTAATTAAATGCAACATTGATATAATTCTCCCTGTGAGAGACAATCTGGTTTTCCTTTGGATTGTGGTGATTCTAGGGCATTTTGATGTTACTATTGCAACATGACAAAACAGTATTTTAGCTATTATCCCACACATGGTAGCACATTGATATCTGCAGGAACAGTTTGCATCCTGTGCTTTTTGAAAATATTTGCATTCTGCCTTTTTGTCTTCATTAGTTGAATGCTTAAGTCAGACATCTTCATAATAGAATGATTTAACAATAAACATAAGTCTTCCTGAATTCATTTGGAACAGCAAAAAGGGAAGGGAAAAAAAAACATTTTCAAACACTCAAAATCCCGTAGCATATCAAAAACTACAACCAAGTGTTTCATCTTCAAAAATTGACTTATCCTATGGCTTTAACTCATACAAGTCACAAAGCAGTACCTTGTTTGAGCTGAAGTCAGCCTGTCTCTGGTTGACTCTTCCATACACCGCTTTGTTCCCACCTACAAAAAAAAAAAAAAGACAATTCTTTAAAAGCATTTCCCTTGAAGACTGTAAGAAATATGCTTAGTTAATGTTAGGTACCATAGTAACTTTTTTATTCCACCATAGAGTCTGCATTTTTGTGAACACCAATATCTATACTTTAAAAGCTGCAAATAAACCGAGTGTAAAAGAAACTTGGAAAAAGTTAGCTGGAGAACAATCTCAGAAAAGGGAAAGTTTAAAAAGCCTTGCATAATGCTTCTAAAAAAATGCAAGCATGCATTGTAATTCCTTTCCTATACAGAAGAATTTAGGGATATGCTACAATACCAGCTAGAGAAACAGATTCCTTTATTTGAACACAGCATTTTAATTATGTTAACAAAACCAGGAGCAAAACCAGGCAGATGTGTAGCCTCAAACAAATTTTTATATTATAGAATTTCAGAAGCTCTTTAAAAATTAATCTATTCTCTTCTGAAATATCTGCTATCTCTAAAGGTCAGTAACTAACTGTATATTATTGTCACTATTAACTTTAATGAAATTTTATTTTCTCTATGTAGCACCAGTAAGCTCTAATTAAACCAGTTTACAAAGATATGAACAAAAAGCACCTCAGTAATTTGGCAGTGCTGCAACATGCTGATTATCAAAAAAACTCACCTCTTCTCCAAACTTACAAAATAAAGTAACTTAAGCTAGAGTCTCTAAAAAAGATGAAATGTCTAAACGCAGGTAGTGAAAAGCAAAGGAAGAACTGAAAATATTTAAGATGAATTGTGTCCTGATGACATTTCAGTTGTAGTTTGCAAAGGGAAGCAATAGAGTAGATGAGTGTTTTCCTTCCTTTACCTACTTCTTCTCTAGCTATTCTTAGGCACCACTTAATCTAGAAGAAAAGGCCTGAAACTGCATTATGGAGAGCTCTGGAAGACTTCTTCCACATCTATTTTGGTCAAATCCTTTGGAAGGTTACATTTGCATTATGTTCTCATCAGTCTTACAAACGAAGTCTTCCCACTTCCATAGCTGTTCAATGTGGAACATGTACGTGCTACTACAGAGCATCAAGACTCCCCCTCCAGTTCAGCAATAGATGCTGAAGTGAATAATTGGAATTAAGTGACCCTAACTAAAGAAACTGTAATTTTGTCTTGTCCTGACAGGCTGCTCCTAGGTCTCCAGCCAATCCAACATAACTGAAGACATTCAGTTTTAGAAATGGAAACAGAAACCCCCACTAACTCAGCATAACCTGACTGGAAAACAAAGACCAAAGAAGAACATTTTCTCCTGCCCTATGATGGATGCTGCCGATGAAATCCTTGCCCTGAGAAATGTGGTTCTTACAGCAATGCTAATGCTTTTCAGTGGCAAGTAAAGCCAGACAGAATTGAGATGTTTTTCATATTTGATCGAGAATTCAAAAATCTGCCCACTACGCTGAAAAAAATCATGTTTCTCTGCAGCATTTTGCTCAGGAAGAGACAGCTCAGTGATGTCTTAAGCAAGCAGGCAGGAAAGAAATGAATTGCCAATCAGTGTTTTCACATAAACCAGTTCTGAAATTCAGACTCTATTGAAGGAGCCAAAAGATACCAGCCTTCCACTGCATGAACAGAGAATAAAATAACCCCTTGGGCCATCAGCAAGAGGTCACAAAAATAAAAACTAGCTTTCTGCAGGTTGGATCTTCACAAATCTGTAACAGCCAGTGGCACAAAATAGTTCTGGCAAACACAGCTGGGAGAGGGGGGGTGTCAATTTCCACAAGCAGGAATAAAATTTTTGAAATGACCTTTTCATAAGAGCTTTCAAGCATCTCACATTGTTCTTGTCCACCTGCAACTATTGTTTTTGCTGCTTTGGAAACAGCACTGCAGGACCAAGTTTCTCCTGTTTCATCAGAAGTGAAGACATTCAAATTCCAGTATTCCTTATGGAAATTTCTATCCTCTTTGTGTAACATTCCTGACAAGACCAGAGACCTGCCAACATGCTATTTTATGTACTGACACAGCCCGTAATTGTCATGTAGCTTTAGAACCTATCATACATTTTTCTGAGACCAGAATTCTGTTATTGCAGAATTGAGACATAGCTTCACTTTTATAATTTGAGCAGACTGACACATACAAACACCTTTGAACCAGCAGCATTCACAACTATCAGTTTCTAGAAGAAAGGAGAATGAGCTTACAACAGGTAGATTCTTTGAGCTGAGCTGATTGCATTACTATTTCTTATTTAAAATACATGACTTTTAGAGATTCAAAATTGTGCTGGGCAAATTTCCTCTCAATTAGTTCTTATCAGGTTGAAGATGAAGCCTACCCTACAAATTACAAGGTAGCTTGAGTAGTGCAAACAAAATATAATATTAAATGACAAATGACTGAGGTTTGGAGGCATCATTATTAGTCCTATTTAATAATTCCAATAGTCATCAAGAAGGTAGTTCACAGCACGGCAATGAAATCTCCAGATTAGAAATATGAGCAGAAATTATCAGCAAAATGCAATTTGGAAAGTCACAGGCTAAGACATCTAGAACAAAACAATACAAAAAGCTGGTCTACACATTTTCTGTATTAGAGAAAGCTGGAAAATGATAATGTAACCAAACATTATATACATATATATATATTTATTTTCCTAAGCAGGGAGACATATAGGTGCATACTGTTTATATGGCAGGAGTTCTCTGATTACAAGAAAACTGATAGGACTAACAGAAAACTAATGTTTTCTGATAGGAAAACATGGCCATTTGTGCTTTCAATGCATCAGAAAGCACTTGAAAATTTTGCAAAACCAATTTTGTTCCCTAAAGAAAATATTATATAATATTTGGTTTCCCTTTAATATTGAAGGAAAGTTATGTCATGAAATTGGCTTCATAATACATACTAAACTTCCCACATGAGTTTATGCCACATTTCCCACTTTGTGTCTGAACTCTGTTAAATTTCCAGGCTCCAGCAGTGAAGCTACATGAAACCTCCTTGTTAGTGAATTAATTTTTAGGAGTATAACTTGAAAGAGAGCTATGATTCAGGAGTTCAGAGGAAAACTATGAAAAAGTTCAAAACAAAACACGGAGACAACAGTTTGCCCATAAGATTAAAGGAAGCTTATGATGGCTACAGGAGAACTCATAGGGTGGACAAGCTTGTGGCTGTACAAAGGGACGGCCAGTACCAGAAAATCATAAAACAACTATTTCCCAAGACTATTTCAGGCATGAATAACTCAAAAAAAAAAAAATCTATTTTGCTGTATGATATTCTTGACTCAAAAAAATACTGTCTCAAGTAAAACTTCAGCATTTTCAAGCATAAGTCAGCCACCTGGGAGTGAATGTTTAAGACAGGATGTCTGTCAGTATCTCTTTAGCTGACTGATTTCATAGGTCTGTCCATTAATAAATTAAATCTTGCAAAGCCATTCCTTTACTTACTGACTAAAAAAAAAAAAAATTAATCTGTCTAGTGAAATGTCTCTTTAGTCTTTGAAAGACACATTACTCCCATTAACTCTCTGAAGTAACAAGGAGCAGTAAAACCTAATTTATTCCTGAACCTAAAGACAGAAATAGGTAAGCAAGAGCTCTCCTTGTGTTATAAATAGCTTAAGAGGGATCTAAGGTAACACAGAGCAGTGTTTCAATTATTGCATGTAGGCAGAGACACCAACATAAAACTTGCACTGCTTCAGGCACCTGAACGCAAGCAGCTTTTTCTCTCCCCCTCCACGTTGTACTTCCTGAAGTTTGATTTTAATTATTTCACACTTCCTACTATTTTATTCACCTATTAGAAATGTAGCTGAAAAGGTGAATGGAGTCAAATTATCAGCTATCAGAAACAGTAATCCCACAAGTTAGTGCAGACTCCAAATCTCTGACACACTGGCATGGTTATAGAAAGAGAGGTAATTTAATTTCATAGCCTAAGCCATGGTGTAGTAAAATCTCACAAACAAAACACAATCAAGTAGGAAAGTAAATTTGAAATGAGAACTGCTACATAAGTCTGTTAGGTTTTGCAGTTAAAGCAACACAGAGGGAACACGGTTTTTCAGAGAAAAGCCGGCATGATTTAGCTTTTTTTTTTTTTTGGGTGGGCTAATCTTTACATGTTGGAACAAAGCACTATTTATACCCAGTCAATTGCTCTTCCTTCTGAAACATGACTCTGCACTTGGTTACAGGGACATGCTCTAATTCACCTCCAGGAAACTTACATACTGAAATCAAGGTTGTTGATTTAGCTGGGGAGTCAGTTCACTCAGAGTTAGTCACTGCAGTGCTGAGCATCTTTAATTCTCAACCTTAATTCACCTCCACTATTTTAGTTATTTGTACTGGTTGCCATGAGTTGATGATTAACCTAGGCAGAGTAATCAGAAACTTCATACGGCAAGACCTCCAGCTGCTCTTAAGCCACTGAAGGCAGACTCTTCACGTGCCAAAAGGCACATGTGGGAAAAAAAAAGTTAATATCTCAAGGTTGAATATAGAATTCTGTTTCAAACAGGGTTTTAAGCCCAAAAAAAGGAAACCACAAGGGATTTCTGTGCTGGTAAATAACATGATTTGGACTGACAAAACAAAAATGTTCAAGAGAATATTCAAGAAACAAAACCATCTTTAGGCAGTATTTAGGCAATGAGGATCCTGTTCAGATGAGGGTCACCTGAATTACTGTGACATAGGAACACAATTTCTGTAGGAGTTTTGGGGAGGGAAAAAAATGTAAAACCAAAACCAAAAAGTTAATCATAGAAACCTGATGTCTGTAGTGTATTGCAGAACTTTTGACTGCACTGATCAGTTTGAAAAGCAAACATAGCTCTGAGTTGCATATGCTGAAAACACAACAAATCTGAAGGGATGAAACAATGGCCAACAAAGGCTGATCAAACTCAGATAATTAGCAGTAAACTGATACTCTCACCATGTTGTAAATGTCCTTTCAATAAAGGGGGTAAAAAACCCCCACATTTCAGACTCTAGAGATTGCATTTCAGATTATAAAGAAAGTCTACATTTGTCAGGAACCTAATTAACACTAGTGATAATCTACTATTTTCTCTTTCCTTGTACATTTGCTTATTAGTACAGCTTTGACTACAGTGCTCAGACTTTTAGAAGCCTTGGCTTCTGTCATCAACTCTTTCCTCACCAGTTACTGGAAATAAGATTCCTAGACTGTCTCAGCTTGAGTCCTTGGAGAATTCCAGGCCAGAAACTAAGTAATAAAATAGCAGTGGGAGATAAACTTCCAGAAATCCAAAGATTACACTCACACAAAAATTTCCAAAGAAACCAAAATAAAATTCCATTTGCAGTGACTTATTGGATTTTTGTTTACTGAGCAAAAAGTTTAAAGCTAAAAAAAAATCTTTATTTTTTATGCAGGTTCTCTAGTAAGTGCATCCTCTAGTAAAGGGACCTGACCCAGAGCTACCCTATCCAGTACACGCCCTATGTATGCTCCAGTTTTAAAACACATTAAGTCATGCATTGTAGTTCACACGCTTCATAAGCACATCTTTTATCCTATTTTAAATCACTTCCACATTCAATAACAAATCAAGAGAATGGCACTGTCCCATCTCTTCATAAGCACAGTCCCTTTTCCTTTATGAAGAAAAGAGAAGTGAATGTCTGTCAGAGCCCCACGGCTTCTCACCTACAACCAAGTGATTTATTTCCTCAAGAAAAACAGAGCAGACAGGAAAGGATGATCTATGGCAATGTGCTCAGGCAAGCTGTTACAGCAGTGCCCCAAGCAGCACTGACCTGTGCTTGGTCACACCAGGTCTGTTATCCCTGCCCTCGGAGATGAGCTGTGTCTCCACAAAGAGTATGCCTGGAGTACAGGAGGCTCTCTGGCACAGAGGGTAGGGGAAGCACACCTGCTATTTCTGCCCATCTGCCGTGCAGAGAACTGGACCAACCAAGCTCCCCCTCGCTGATACAAACCTGGCATTGCAATACAATGAGAAAAGCTTTTGACCAGAGACAGAGCAACCACGGAAGGAACATTGTCTGCTTGCTTTCCAGGAGCCAAGAATAATTTGGGCAAGATTCAAGCCTCATAATTTGAAAGCAGTCTCTGAATTACATGGAAATAACTCTACAAGAAGAGTTAAGAGGAGCAGATGAGATGTGAAGACGCACCTAACATCTGAATACAAGGTATTTTCTGACTTTTAAGAGTGAACCTAATTCAAGTTTGGGTTGTCTCTGTAAACTGCTCCCCCTGACATTAAAGATGAGCTGCCACAGAAAACATCCACACATTAGATTTTTATCCCTTGAAAAATTACACGCAATTGTTTGAATTCTTCAAGGAGACCAAGCAAAAGAAACTATTATTATTGCACTTTTCCCAGTAATTCCTCCAACTGCATTGGTAGAGGGCGTGTTCCTTCCCACCACCTTTAGTTGTATGGAGAACTAATACAAAGCCTACACTGAACAGATCTGGTGGGAGGACAAGTTGTGGCAATGACAGGCAGGTGCATGTCATCTCCAGAAAGCTCAGCACAAACAGCTTGATAAAGGCTGCTCACCACAGCATTGACATTCTGTCAAAACAAATATCTGTACCACAATGAGAACTCAAAAATCTTTTATGAATGAGATCTATCTATAAGACCCTGCGCAGAGGCCCTTATGTAGTTCTTCTCTGCACAGAGATTTATGAGAGCAGATTTGCGACTATTGATTTACTGTAACCTTTTGATCTCAGGCTGTGATCTTATTAGCTCTCAGAGAGGCAGGAGTGAGGCCCTGCTGCTGACTGTGTGTGGGCCCTGTAAGCAATCTCTCTCTACTTCAGGCAAGTGTATTGGGATGACAACAGATGGATATGTCTTGAGCCCTGTGCTAAGTAAGTAAGTGGAAGATGTTGCCATGGAGTAGATTTGCAAAGAGACATGAAAGTCATTGATACCTATAGTCTCAGTTCTTTACCCAAAATGCACAATCTGCCCTACTCAAATTCCAGAACAGAAGTTCTGCCTTGAAAAATGCCCCTTTCATTACAGGAAGAGTTTGCTGCTTATTGCTCTATCAGTTGCAGAATAAAGCTGAATAGCTATTAGGAGTCAGGTCCATAAATCTCAGGCCATAATTGGACACTTACTAGACAGGGGCATTACACCAGGCTGGGGTGAGCAAAGGGGAAAGAAAGTGTCACTTAAATTACAGGTGCTTACTTTGTGGCACTCCATTTACTAACTTGAAAAGTAAGTAGAGATCAAGCTGTGTTGAGAACCGAAGCTTGGTTATCCGATTTCAAACGGGGCTGCACCCCTTCCCATGCAAGCAAAACAAATGCTGTATTATGAGGTCACTACAAGTCATTCAGAGACATCCTGCCTGAACCAAGCAGATGACAAATTCTATCCATAAACTCACTAAGTCACCTTGTTGCTCTTTCAGAAAGTTTAGACCTCTGCCTGCTCAGTGACTCGGCATTTTTCAGAACGAAAGCACTTGTAGGAAGTTACTTGAAATCAATTCTACGGGACCACACACGTACAAGACACTTGTCAGCTTTCTGTGACAAGAACACCTGAACCTTGAGCAGCACATTTCATTTATGACATTAGAACTGTAGAAGTATTTCTGTTTTGCCACAAGAAGGAAGCAGATCTGACAGACATAGATCCTTATATGCATCCAAAAGTTGACCAAGTTCAGCACACTGAATTTTACCCACAGCATTACAGGTATTCAGATATTACCGGCTATCACTGTTTGTTCCATTGCCATTCTTTCTTTCATCGTGTATTAGACATGAGGCAGTTGTAAGACAATGTATAGCTGGTACTTTATAAACAGGACACCACCTTCTCACAAGTGTAAATTGGCATAGGGGTCTCATTTGAGAGGTTTACATGAATGCATGCAAACTGGAAACCTGGCCTATAGCCTCCAAAGCAACTGAAATACAGGGGAGTACTTGGAAGTGAAAGGTGATTTCTAGAGAAAATAAAGATTTTTCCTATATATTAGAGCAGAGCAAGCTCTAAACTAACGGTGTGCATTACTGTCTGGGATTTAGGAGCTCCTTAATTCACCTTCTTTTCAATATTTATAGGTACCCTCTTGACCGCAATGGGCCCTTTTGAGCACTAGCAACGAAGCAGTGGTAATGAGCTGCAGAGCAGCAAAAAGTCAATGAGGTTGCATTTGAATCTCTTGCATTTCCTTCTGCTGCAACACTAAATCAAAACAATGGATTCTCTCTGTGTTCAGTGGGATTTGCCTATCTTTTATTCTTTATCTCTAAGCCATTACTAACTGCTAATTGACCCACATTAATACTTGCTCTCTTTTTGAGTCTTTTTTCTAATAACACTTTCTAAGTTTTCCCCATCCCCCAACCTTCCACAAGTTCTTGAAAAGAAGTTTCTTCCACCAGAAAATAAAGCAGAAGGGGGAAAACAACATGATATTGAGATCAATTAGGCCACAGACTTCCCCCTGTCTGGGCAGAGCAAGATGGTAGAATTTCAAGGTCTCAACAACTTTGGATCACAAAGATGGCATAGAGGCCTGGAGTAGCTGGAGGTAAAAAAATATGAAAAACTTTTATTGGAGATAAGACTGCATGGTGACCTATGGATTTCTCTAAGTATCATTGTCAGAAAAACATGCCATAGGAATCAGCCACAAATCTCCAGTCCAAGACTGAAAAACCAGGCACTTAATCACTAATAAAAACAAGTTTCCTGCTGGGCAAGGAAAGCGCATCCCCTCCTGTGCAAGTTGGTCCTTGCATCTTTCTGCCAACACTGTTAATTACTAGCTGAGAGCAGACCTGAGACAATGCCAGTGTGGGATTCAATTACCAGAGGTTGGGCTCCTCCAAGTTTGCTATTACCAAGGACTCTTGCCTTTCTGCCTTTATTTCATCCTACCTAACTACCCTGTTCTAATTTATAGCTTTGCAGTAGCAACGCCGTAGTTAAAAGAAATGGCACTTCCACTCTACACCTCTATTTTATTCCTTTCATTTGAGTTCATTACTTCAGTTACACATAAAAACGTGCTTTCTGGCAATCCCTGTCCTCCTCCTCCTACGCCACCCCCACAGCAAAAAAATATTTGTCATTCCCCAAGGACACCAGAGGCTGATCCTGTGCTCTCTCTATCATAGCCTGCAGATTTGTCTTCAATGACAGCTTCTGGAGGTAAAAACCCTCAAGGATACTGCTGCACTGTTTGTCTAGGAGAGAATTAGAGTTTCCAAAGAATGTAAGAGAATGGCTATTTGCCCTATATACACGGAAGAAGGAAAGGGGAGGAGCTTTGACCTCTGCCCTGACAGCACTTCTCTGCTTCTATTCTGAAGTTTCTCTGATCCCCGAAGGACCTGTCTGCAAATTTTACAAGAGATACGCATGAAAAGTCAGCATGTATGACACTTACATTAGAAGTCACACAGCCAACAATCTTGGGCCATATCTGCTGTGCAGGCTCTTCAGGGAGCAATAGGGTACCTTCGGTCACAACACTGATCTCCTCTCGGTGGGTGACCAGTGACTGGACTTGAGGGAATGGTCTGAAGTTGCACCAGGGGAGATTTAGGCTGGATATTAGAAAAGGATTCTTCACCCAGAGGGTGGCTGGGCACTGAACAGGCTCCCCAGGAAGGTGGTCACAGCACCAAGGCTGACAGAGTTCAAGCAGAGTTTGCATGATACCCTCAGGCACATGATGTGACTCTTGGGGATGGTCCTGTGCAGGGCTGAGGGCTGGATTCAGTAATTTTTGTGGGTCTCTTACAGCTCAGCACATTCTGTGATTCTGTGACTATTACACCACAGAGAAAGCAAAACAAGTTCAAAAGTCTCAACTTGTGTTCCTTGTGAGTTCCTCAAGTCCATTCATCTATTTTAGTTAATTTAAGGACAAAAACAAGGCAGAGCAAGTTTTATTTTTATAAAACCATGTGGTCTGTCAAGACACTTGTGGGAGCGATAAAGCAAGGGCTATTGAAACTTGACAAAGGATAGTTGCCCCACCTCAAGCTACAGTGATGAGAATTTGTCAATTTTATTAGCAGGTTTTATTTTGCATAAGCATTAAATCCTATTTCATAATTTCTCCAGTATCCCCACATACTCTTATTAATCTAAGAATTCCAAAAGTGAACAGAGACTTAATTTTCATCCAACAATCCATAAAATTATTCCGCATAATTGTGTGCATGCACACATGAAATACTGCAAGTTGTCCTGTCCAGTGGAGAAAAAATTGTTGCCTTAATCTCCTCCAAATAAAAAAAAAAAAGGAAAAGCACCTTCAAAAAATTAAAAATAAACACTAAAAAGGATGGGGGAAATGCCATGTCTTCAAATATTTCTCCAAGTTTTGAGGGATTTTTTGGATGTCATGGCAGAAATGGGAAATGAAACAAGAATGGGTGTAAATGTTGGGGTCAAGCTCAAATGGTGAATATGAGGCACTCAAGCAGTGGTGACCTATGTACCCCACAATCTAGCAGGTGAAGCAGCCCTTTTCCCTTTTCTAGGCTGTATTTTACATTCACAGCCTGTGGGACTAAAAAAATTTCTGCTTCCCAGTGCTAACCACTTTTGAACAAGAGGAAAAGCTGCCTTGAACTGATTATCTCCATCACAGATTTTGAATTGTCCTCTGATGCATCTGGTAATGGCCATTCTGTGGGACAGAATGTAACACTGGATGGGCTATTGGGAAATTGAAGCAATCGTTAAGAAACAGAAATACTGCGGAAGCTTTTTGGTAGGGCTTGGCTCACATCTGGTTTTTCAGAGTACAAGGGAAAAACAGCATCATGTTCTACCAATTGTTTCTGCCTACTCCTCCTCTTCCTTTTATTTTCATTTATGAAAATTTAGAATCTTGTTGTTATACAACTGGATTAAGCTGATAAAAATAGGTCAGATAAGAGGATTTTAAAATTTGCTGACTACTGCACCAGTTCAGGGAGTGCTGTGCATAATGGTCATACAATATAAAAGTCAATAAATAATTACAGCATAATGAAGAGGCCTATTAATGACTTAAATTATAGATGTTTTATGATTCTTAACTGGTGTCTTCGGGGCACCTTTTTTGTCGTTCTTCTTGGGATTTTGAAGAGCAAAAGTAAACATGAATGCAATTATGCAAATCACAAATTTTGCAATCAGAGCTTCTGAGACCGTCCTTTGTCCATTGCAGATGACGTAGCCTCAAACTAAAAGGAGACACTGCTTTTCTTCAGCTCTAGAGTGGTGTACAAGACAATTTTAATCAACTCTGTCTTTCGGCCATAAGAATGGAAATGAGACATTGATCTTCCCCATCCTCTTCAGTAGAGGAAATAGCCTTTCCACAGAGACTTGATTAAAACACATTGCCATCACAGAAAGTTCTGTGGAGTTGAAGTGTATTTCAGAGTATATTTTTAGGATATTTTGTAAAAATAGCCTCCTCTTTCAAATAAATTTTAAAAAAAGCCACTTCTTTCCACTGCACCCCAAGGAAAGTTTGAGATGTCTACCTTGGGTAAGACAAGAGAAGCAGCAGCTGTCTCACTGCTGCTTGGCCTGATTCTAGCTGTGACATTGCAGTGACAGGAACATTCCTGCAGCCCAGAATCTTCTGCCGTTTCAAAGGCATCTGATTTTTGTTCTGAAACAGGTTGTAACAACTGGAAGCAAGAGGCAGTCTCAGAAATTCTTAAAAACCTGCAGACAAACACCCTTCAAGGAAAAAGTCACATTTATATCCCTTAGTGAAATTTCCACAAAACATCTCTAATTCTAGTGAGAATTTATTACTTCTGCTACTAGAATGGCTCAGTCACAGATTTAGTTTATTCCTGACAGAAGCAGAACTCAACATAGCAGAAAAAGCAAGAGAGAGAAAGAAAAACACCTCTGACTGGATTCTCTGCTAGTGGTATTTTTGCCAGGTAAGAATCAATGTAAAACATTCTAATTTACTGAATACAATTGATCTGCAATTTTCTGAGCCATAAATGATTTTTCCATGGAAGACTTCAGCTCCAGAATAATATTAAGGCTCTCACTCCCTTAGGTGTTCTGAACTAACCAGATATTCACCAGAGAGCAAGATACTAATTTACCTTTGCTGCAAGATACTGAGGAGGTGTGAGAAGTAAAGCAGAAATGTGGAAAATGAAGAAGGGGGGAAAATAGGAAGAATTCTGCCTATATCCTGAAATAGCAAAGACCTAATAAACCCAACAGCAAGCATGACACCTGTGACACCTGGAGATTTCAAGGTACTTGTCCTCAGGTTGACTTAAAAGGGAAACCCACTATGGGCAAACATTGGGCATCACATACCTACCCAGTAGCACCAGGCACTTAACATGTTTAACAAGCTCTTCTGCAGTAGATTTGGCATTGCAGCTACAGGAGGGAAACTTCTCATGTATCATGTGTGTCCTGGAGCTGCACTGCCCAGGAGTTTTATTAACTGTTTTCCTAACAGAGATTTTAAGGCTCTCCTGGGATACATTGCATTTATGGACAGGTTTCACTTGCTTCAGATTTGACTTGACCTGTTCATATTTACAACCTACTTTTATTCCCATCTCTGCACTGCAGCCCACAGTTTCTAAATTACCAAGGTAACAAGGTTTTTCAATATTCACAATTTGGTTCCACTGGTTGTTACAAGTCTGTTTTTCATTCCTGCTGTCAGTCTCTTGGTCTTCTCACTAACACTCCTATTTTCACCTCTCTGGTACCAAATATTTCTTTTTAATAAATATTAAACAGAAAAGAAAAATAAAAGCAAGAAAAATTACATCATCCACCCAGCAGAAGTTTCTGATGATTTATAGAGCTAATACAAGAACCACAGAGCTTTAGCTCAGAGTACTTTTTCATAAGTGACTCTCTATCCAGCTCCAGAAGCAGAGGTAGCAATGCCCACATTGCCAGACCCCAATAAATCTGTTGGAGTAACTCATTGAGATCTCCTGAAGGACAGGTCTCACGGGTAACTGCTGCCAAACAAAAGCCCTCCCTGCCCAATCGAACAGCAGCATGCAAGGAGGATTAGCTCAAGAACAAGCCAAAACCAAGTCAGTTGGCTCACTGCTTTGGGGACCCACTGCCTGGGACTCCTGCCTACCCTGCTGAATTTGACAAAAGCACTTTGCAAGGATTTTTCCAGGTAAGAAAGAAGAAAGAAAACAAATCCAAACCCAATAAGGTTAACATGGAAAATTCATGCTTTGACTCTAGCAAACAATGTTAAGAGTTTTAAAAGGGTGTTAGGTATGCAGGACAACAGGGCTTTGCCTGCTACTCTCTGGCTCACGGTATTCCTGCCTTGCCTTTGGGTGGGAGTGAAGAAAGGAGGGGAGATTTTGTTCAGCTAAGTAATATCAGACACTTATAAGGGAACAATCCTGCAGGTTTGGAGGAAACTCTCAGCTTAGCACTGGTTTTGTTAATGTAATTGCAACGAAGTCTGGGAGATCCCCTGACAAGCCCTGCTATCAGAGCTCACAAAGGAGCTTTCCATGAAGGGAATAATAAAAAAAAAAAAGGCTTCCTTCTCTGAAACCAAACACCCTTTTCTGATCCTTTGATCAAAGACCTCGCACTCTTCATTTGAAACCCCCAGTAAAACAACACCAAATATCAAGACAAGAAAAGAAAAAAGGGTATCTACAGCGTTTCATTAAATAAAAAGTTAAAAATAAATCATTCTAGCCCATTCCCTTCCTTGCCAGTACCGTTTATAATGCAAATGTGCCCCTATTTCCTGACTGACTTCTTTAAGGGGGGAAAAAACAAGGAATGTACACATTCAAGTAATAGGATGTCTTTGTCTGTTCATTCAAAATGTGCATTTCTATGAAGCAGCCAGGCCTTTTCCTTCATGCCACTGGAATGCCTGATTTTACTCAAACTGCTACTGCCTACATTCACAAACAACTAAGTGATCATTCTCTTCCCTTTTAAGAGCTGTGTCTACCCACTGGTTCACAAGGGACTTGGTTACATGGCAAAAGCAGCAGTGCCACAATATTATAATGTACGCCAGGTCGTTATTCAAAATGTTGCAGTTAATTTCCCCATCATTTCCATGTTCCTATGGAAGCAGGTTATAATCTTTCTCCTCCTACATAAGGCTGTAAAACAAGAACAGATTATTGTAATCCTTTTCTTCCCATGTCACATAAACAATGTAATCTCCTTGCTATGTCAGAAGCAAATTTCTATCTGTAAACATCAAGTCAAACTTAAGAAGGAATTGTTGCTGCCTTCATTGTATTGGTAAACAGTTACGTAAGCTACTTATATATATTTAAGCACAAATACATTAATGGAAGATTGAAGTTCTAAGCTGCAATTCAGTTTTGGTTTCTTGCATTTATAAAGGACACAGAAGCACGCTCCCTTCATAGGAAATTTAGGAATTAATTACAGTTCGGTACACAGCCTGACACACGAGAGTCATGATATTCTCAAATTCAGAGGCATCTGAGCATTTGAATTCTATTCCAAAAAACATTTAAATTACCTGAACATATAAACACAAGCAGAAAAATAAGTGGAGGAACAGGAGGCTGCCCAACACTCCATCAGCACCACAGGTCCTTACTAGGTGGAAAACATTCTGACTGGAATTAGAGACAAGGCACGGGCCACACCTTCCAAAGCACAGCAGAGAAAGAAATAGTCTTTCAAACAAAAAGCCAAGGCCCAGAAATAATAAATATAAGCTTAATAAATTTACACATAACCTTTAATGGGTGTGAGAATTGTACATATAACACTCCGCTTTCGCAGTGGCCACCATATTGGATTCAAAAAATAAAAGAAATAACTTGTAACTGCAACAAGGGATAACAAGTGTCTTGAAATAACTGCAGAAAGAGTGGAAGACTGTCTGCATGCAAAGGACATGGCAGGTTTAAGATTTTCTTAATATACAGGATGAAGAGGAATGAACACAGAAAACACATCTGGATTTCAGCAAGTAGTGCTAAAAAACAAGCTGGCACAAAGAATTAAATTTCTACTAGCAAAAAAGGCACAAAAGAGGGGACCACACTTTCCCTGAACTGAGGCTACTATAGGAAAAAATTGCTAGACATTGGACCATTTCCAGCTGGTATGAGAGTCTTAAATGCCATCTAGTTGTCAGCAAAATGCAGAATTAGCTGGCAGTGGATCATGACCCAGTAAAATAAGTGTTTTGCTACTGGACTAAACAAAGTGAAGATTTTATCCATGGAATGATGATGTCTAATAGGACTAAACTGAAAGACAGATATTTGCATAACAGAACTGAACATGTTAATCTGCAATAAGCAAAAGTACACCGCAGACACTGCACACTCAAGCTCAGATTCAACCTTTAAAGCAGCTTTACCTCAAGGGTTATATAACTAAATTGTTTTATACACCTCCTTCCTTCTACTATGACCACATTCCATATAAAGACAAGATCTGATTGCGCACCAGCTTTCTCCTTCCTCACCCAGATCCATTTCATAGACCCCAAAGGAAGATCCAGCAGTGGGGTCACACGGAAGTCATGAGGTTTTTAACTGGGTCCCCATGCTGCAACATACACTGTCAAAACGCTTAAGTCCAACAAAATTTGATGACTCCTTTTTCATCAGAAAAAGTAAGACTTCATAAATCTGGTCTAGTGGTACTACTCACTGAAAGGTACTGAGGATACAGTTTTTGTGGATGTTTCTATTCGCGTGTTTTTTGTAAGCTGAGGTTTTAGTTTCTTTAAGCAATCCTTACTTATATTTATAGAGCTGCAGTGCACGCATTTCACTTGCCCAGGAAAAGGTGAGAGAGTGCAAACATTAGATCAGAGCACTTCTGGTTCAGAGTTTCTCAGATGACAGGTTCAATACACATATCTATAGACAATGAACTGAAACAGAGCATGGAGAAGAACAGTGAGCTCATCTTCTGTCCTAGATCTTTCACTGTTGTTACAGAACAATGCCTATATTTTGCTGGTTTGTTCAGGAATTTATACTTTATTAATTTTTTCAAAAGTTTATCTTCAAATACTTAAAACTGAAAAGCTATCCTTTATGCCACTCATCATCCTTACTCTCAGCTCAAGGGCAAACTTCTTTCAACAGACTGGGTTTGAGACAATTGGTTCACATACACTTTTCAGATGGCAGGGCTTTTGATCCTTTCCTGCAGTTTTGTGCAGCCTTTATTCCTGGTCTGGAATACATGCTGCAGAGGATGCAGGACAAGGACCTGGGCTATTTTGCTCTTGGGAAAGAGAATAGAATTAGATTGTGTTGAAGAAGAGATACATCCTTACACACTTATCAGAAGATAGTTCTACATTAAATAGATCCTAACTAGCTAATTCCACTTAACTTCAGCACAATTATGGCAATAAGAAATGTGGCAATTCTGGAAGTGAAGTTCTGCTTGTTCCAAACTGTGCTGAGCTGTCCCAAACTTCTGAACAGTTTTGACAAACTTTGCACTTTGGGCTGCAGTTTGTGAGAAAAAAATAAAAGAAGCTGTTGTCAAATAAAAGAATCCAGTCCAACTCTTACCAAAGTGCTCTTATTTTCCCTCCTGGCACATCTGTGTAATGTGTTTTACAGTGTTAGTCCATAACGTTGAAAAAATCCTAGGTAAGTAAATGGTATTTCCATCTTTATTTTTATGTCCAAAGAAGATTAATGGTCTTATCTGACTTATTATTCCCTTACTTTGTGCTTTCCTCTCATTTTAAGAAGCTTGTGTAAATGGAAAGATTTTTTTCTGGTTGGTAGTTTTCAGCACCTCACCTTATTACATTTAATTTGGATTTCCTAATGAGCATTCTTTGTTAAGAGAGAGAATTCAAATTCATAATCTGCCCTGACATAACATCACCACATCTTTTATTACTTACTTCCTCTGTTATTTTTAAGGTATTGCTGCTACTACTGAACTGAAAGAACATGAATGTAGAGTTTAACCTGTGATCTAAGAGCCAGAGACATTATTAGGAACCTATAGTCCCACACACTTTGAAAGGTGCAGGTTTGCTTTTCTCACTGTTAGCAGCTCTTTGTTTCCCCCTTGCAGTGCACCAGCAGCCTCCATTCTGTGAAACAGCCAGGAAGAGGGAATGGTTGAAACCTCTGCCAGGAAGAAAGGGCATTTAGGCTGAGAATAAATCATCTGTAATGGGAAAAGGGTCAGGTCTGTCCTACTGAGAGCAGGAACACAAGCTTCTCACATTCCTCAAAGTACAAGCTGAGAAACTAGGGATTTCTAATGCCATCACAGCACCTCCACTCCATGTTTTACATCAGTAAATGTAATCTTTTAAAGCAGAATGTCCTACCCAGCCAATTTACAGTGCAGCTAGAGCAGAATATATACATCCAAATGATAGCTCTTCTTAAGGTCTCAGAAAGTGACATACGGTAAAGTAAAATGACCAGCAGTTGAGCTACTGAAGAAATCCTGCTCTTTCCCCATCCCAAAACAGCTCAGTTTTACTGATTTTCAGGACCACGTTGCTACCCATTGACATATATCATATACTATGAAGAAAAGAGCTAACCGAAAAAACAAACTCACTCACTGGCAAATGGCATTTCTGCACAAGTTCCCATGGAAAGCAAACACTTTAGGAAACGAACTGAAACAACAGATAAGCCAAACTCCCAACAGAATCCAGCTCCTTTCATCTCTATTAATGTAATGGGAAAAGAGCTCCTTTCCTACGGTGGATCAGAATGCAACAGGTTAGGAAGAATGATAAAGTGGAAAGCTCTTTAAATCCCTCTGTTTGTTCTCATCACCATCTTTCAAATCACAAAGCGTGTTAACAAGGAAGCGCCTGCTGTAGGGCTGTCTCATCTTGCAGGCAGCAAGACTATGTGAAATGGCACTTGCTTCTGCCACCTCACCTTCAGTTTCCACGGGACTGTGGTTGTGGCAGCTACATACTTGCACCAAATGTGATTTTAAAGGGCCCGGAAATTCACCTCTTAACATCATCTCTATTCTCCAGTTGGAGAACAGCCAGCCCTTGTCAGCCTTTTAATTACCTCCAGCAGCTTACAACAGGCCTTCCTCCTCCCCAACAATTCCTACCAAGCCACAGCAGAACTTGAGATTCTCAGATGGACGGAGAAGTTACCCCAACAATGCAAGCACGAGATTGATTGTGCAAAGCTACAATTAAGCTAATTAACTGAAGAAATTATGTGTTTGCTGCAAGCAGGAACACTTGTCCAAAGTTTTCTGAGGGGAAGATTTTTCCCTAAGATAGTGAAGAAACAGTGAGATGCTGTGACAACTTTACCTCATTTTGGATGACTCCTTGCTCAAAAGAACTCACAGTAACATCATTCAAGTGCTTAGGGAACTCACTATGACAGACGGGGAGGGCGGGGGAGAAAATCCAGTCTGCAAGAGGGCTAGGGGGAGAAATGAAGGACTTCTTACCTACTGCAGTGCAGTCAGCTGACAGAGCAACACACTTATGTGACTCTCTTACAGTATATGCTCTATTTAGTTGTAAGATGAACAGCAATTATGCACTTTAAATATATTTTTGAAACAGAAAGTACTTGGTAGAAAAGGCACACATCAGAGGAGCATAGCTGAAGCAATGCAGAAAGCAGCACTAAGGCAACAGAAGTTTTTCCTGTTTCAAAACTCTTTCTTTATGTAATACAGAAAAAACCCCAAAAGTTTAAACACTCGCAAGACAAATTGTAGGTGGGAAGGCAAGAAGTGATTATTTCTATTCATTTTTGACTAATCAAAACATTTCTGTAGGCGAATTGCAAAGCCTTGTTTTGATTTTTACTTCTCTGTTCTGTATCAGTATATCTAAAGACAAAACATTCAAATCACAGCCAAAAGAAAATAAAACGCCATTTGGGAAACATTGAAATAAAATCAATCTGATGTTGGAACATTCTATTTCTTCTCTTCTAAAGTGATATACCACTGAATCATCACAATTTCACACCATGCATTTCACTGTAGACAGGGCTGCACAGACTGAGCCTGGACTACATGCAAGTTTGTCTAACAAATAAACAAATCAAAAAATTCCTGCCTGTCTGGACTTTTTGTTGTTGTTGTAAAAAAAAAAAACAACAAACAAATAAAAAGAAAACAACAACAACAAAAAAACCCAAACCCCAAAACAAAAAAAATCAACAGCCAAATACCACAAAGCACAATCCTAAACCCTTCAAACACATCAACTTTGTAATGTTCAATCTGGTAAGCTTCTCTCACCAGAAGCAACATTTTGCACAGAAAAGCTGGAAGATTACATATTTAGCATCTGAAACGAGGAAAAGAACAAGCTTTCTTTTTGATATTATAACAAAAGGAGAGATTGCTGTTGGCTTCAGTAGCACTTGGAATATTTTATACAAAGTGATCAACAACTCTTTTAGTGACAACTTTTTAAAAACTCTGAACTTATTCATAACTACAGTTCTATCCATCCTCCCCATCATGGGACTACTCCTCAAGCAAGTCTGTTTTATACAAACAGCAATAAACCAGCTACAGAAAAAATAGCTGAGAACTACCTGCTCTCTGTACAGGTTGCAGCCCATAATCATCTACCTTGCCTCTGCTGAAAGCACAGCAGTGATTATAGAGCTCTCATTTAAGGTATGTGAATCACAGAGAGATGTTACACATCAAAGTAATCAAAGGCATTTTAGGTAATGAAGTTGACACAGAATGGATCATTTCCCAAAGAAACATTTCATTTGCATGTAATAGAGCTATTTTAAGTTAATTTTGACATCACATCATGATAACAACACTTGTTGACATTTACAGCATTTCGATGACAAGCCTTCTTGCATTGTGATGAATTAATTTTAGTCACAAGCAATAAATATAATTTCATTTCACAGAGGGAAAAAACCCACCAAAATGCTAAGCACACAGCTATTCTCACTGCTGTGTGCAAGACGAATTGGCTGTCTGAGCAAATATGCCATAGGACACAACCTTCAGGAGCTTGAGAAGTTAATAAGGAGGCATTTTGAAAGATAGATGCACACAACTGCACATACAGGGAAACTGAATTCAGACAAATGCCACCATCATCTGTCATTTGACAGAAATGCTTCCTTTGTTCCTTGTGAGTTATCTTAGGGAAAAAAATAATACTATAAACCACATACATTCTTTATCGCAGATGCAAAGATCAAAAAGCCAGAGCCATTGCATGCTAGCAAACACAAAGGGGAAAGGCACCCCAAACCAGCAATCAGTGGTCCTAAGAAGGCAGTAAGAACAAGCTCTAGACAGAGAAGAAGAAATGGGAAACTGGCCCCTTTGGATCATTGGCAGTACCCTTGACTCCCGGCCACTGTCATGTGGCTCAACAGAGAGGAAAGGCTGCCAGGTGTCAGACACAGGACAGTACAGGACACCCAGAAAAAAATCTATACTGGACCTTGGTCAGAAAAGGAATATTTCCAGTCTTTTCATATATTCTTGCAGAACAGGAAAGGTCCACTGGATATATTTGTACACATAACTGCAGAAAAGATGAGACAGCAAGACAGTGTATCTTCTGACAAGATCTCCAGGAACACACATTCCACACCTTTCTGCGCTGCAGTATGAGAGTATAACTAGTCCAAATAAGCCTTGGGCTGAAACATAACCCATGAAATATTTTCATGTATACCAGTTAACGAGAAGCCTTATCAAGGTATGCGCACGTAGATTTCTCTCCTTCCCTCACAAGTTCCCTTTCCTATAAGCTCATTAATTTACTTTTTATATTAAACTCTCGTCACAGTTATAACTTCCACTAAGTGGTTTTAAGGTTGAAACAAAACCCTTGTTCTACAGAAAACGTGGAAAAACACCATAGTGCTTGCATTGCGAGAGTTGCATTCTCTCCTCCAAGACTTTCAGTTGTACTCTCTCTTACAGCATTAGTCAGCTTAAAGGAAGAAGTCTCAATTTACATGGCGGAATGCAAAATCAGCATATTGGCAGATATGCGTATAGATATAGATAGATGAAATCATGATGAGGAACAACTGTCAGATAGAATGTCTGCTGGCAAAACTGGTTTAGAAGATCTTGTGAATTATCTGGTTTTACTGTGTTTAACTTAGTAAATATTTATACCTCCATTTCATCAAATTAATTCGTTAGTGAGGAAAAGCATAACTCTCAAGAAATTGGGTACTTGGTTATTCAAAGTCTCTATGCTAAAGATCGACCCAATTCATGAGAAAGTGTCCAAATTCCACACACTCAGGCAGAAGCCCCCATGCTTACAGATGACTTGACAAGCTGCCAAACTCTTTTCTAATGATTTATAATTCTATTTAGCCATTTAATTGGCATGACAAAAGCAAGCTATCAGTTAACATGCTTATCAAATGTCCATTTGTGCCTTGTTGCAAATGATATCTAATCAACAATCACATGTTGTTTGATACCAATTAAATATCTCAACAGTTCTTTCAATGTATTACCCTAATAAGAGTCTAATTGTGTGCTCAACATTTCAGTAACGTTTGAGGTAACACCCTGCAGACCATGTCTAGCTCCTTTATCCTTGCAGAAGCTCAGGAGCTGTTAGGCATCAATATTTAATTACTAATAACTGCCTTAATACATCTAAGCAAGCCACTTACGAGATTATTGCTATAAATAACGAACAAGATGAGTTTGCTTTAAAAATTTGTAATTTACATTTCAGGAAAAGGAACTTATATGAAATATACACAATGACTGGCTTTGGTTAATAGTTTCTTTATCGAATAAGAGAAGGGTCAGCAGCCTCTATGCCTGGGGGTAGCTGCATAAACTGTTGTATATAAAAAGGACAACAGTTGTGCAAGTCTACAGTACCTACTTTCAGTGTAAATATAAAGAAATAAGGGGGAAAACTCTGTCATGAAATTAAAAAAAAAAAAAAAAAAAAGAAAAGGTAAGCTACAGGAAGTAAAAAAGGGAAAGGTACTTTGCAAGTCCCAGCAGTCCTGGTTCCCAGCATTAGTGTTGTATCAAGAAGGAACAATGTGCACAAGCGCTGCGAGGGACAGCTGTCTCTTCCCTACCCTGGACAAAACACCTCACCTGTAAAGCTATTTACTATTCTTTCCAAATGTCTCCTTACACCTCCCCCTTGACTTTTCAGCATGAACCATTTTTCATCCACCTACAAATGAAATTAAAATAAAACAACTCAATGTGACGTTTTGTTTTGGTTTTTGGTTTTGTTGTGTTTTTTTTAACCAACACCAGTAATTCCTTTCCACCACACAGCTCTACAATCTTGACTGTAAGATATGAAGAAAAGTCGTAAGAACTTGGGACAGACTCTTCAGGCCCATGTTTTTCCCAACTCAGGCTCCCCACTCTATCTGTTACCTGGCTGATATTCAGCAGTGATTAGTATTGGAATAGCAGCAAGGCTCATTATGGATCACAGAAACTATCTTTTCAGCAGGGTGTGATAGTACATCTGGAAAGAAGTCAAGTATTGATCTAATTTAATGGAAAGTCCAATCACACAGTGTAAGAATAGGTCTGATTATCTGCATTGAAAAGGCCATAGGTGTGACTGTTGATCCTTGTCCCACGTTTAAGTCTGAAATGCAGCCTTTGTGTAAGCCACTTCTCCTCCAGATAGAAAAGCCTTATTTTCAGTGCATCCTGTATCTTTTGAAAGGGCTTGTTCAGATGAACAGATGTAGTTTTCTAGGAGGGGAAAGGTTTAGCAACTCTCAAATTTGAGTTTTCCTGCAGCTTCAAGACAGTGTTCAAATAGCAACACAGAGCGACCCCTCCTGCTTCACAAGTGAAATGGCTTGGGAAATGCAAAAACAAAGTCCTTAGACTGAAAGGGGAAAGTTAATGAAATCATAACGGCTTTAGATTAAAAACAAACTCACTATTTTGGCTAGGAAAAGAGAGGGACAGATGCACATTTACAGAACGCATTTTTACACCTCCTTCCAGGGTTGAGTAATCCTGTTTCAGAGATTTGTCTTCAGAGAAGAAAACTTAAGGCAAAACTCCTTTCTAAATGATGTATTCCCTCCCTGCCTTATTAAAAAAAAAATTAAAAATTGTTTGTTCATATTCTTTCCCATTTTGGGTCATTAATAGCACCTGAGTAGCTGCAGGATGAATGGCCATTTTTGTAGAGTGCTAGAGTTCAGATCCTTGACTTAGTCCAACAAGACTATTAGGAAGGTGATCAATGGACCATTTACTTGAAAGACAGGAGGGCAAATGGTGATTTATCCTCTCCTTAGCTGGCCACCTATTTCCTCAAGCAATCATGAAATTACTACAGCCATGAAGGCAGCAGCCACTATTTCTTCTCCAGGCTGGAATTTTAATTGAGAAGGGAACTCTGAGTCACTGGGAGACTCGAAGGAAATTAGTGAGCACCACAGGCTCATTGATAAATGACTCCACAAGTCACCTGAAACAGTTGAACAGTGACCAGTTCCCTCACCAATCACACTGGACTTGAAGCCACCTAGAGCCCCAAATGGTGTTTCTAGGGATGACAAAGTAAATAGTATCCAGGAACCACAGACATGGGCGAACTGCAACAAAGCCAACTCTTTTGGCTCCCAGACTTGACATAAAGCTCAGTAACATCCCTTAAAGAGAGTTGAAACAGCTCTGACAGTTGTCAAGTGCTTTTGCCAGGGAATTCAAACAAAACCATTTTTGACTGGATGCATTTTGGCATACAGTTGCCACAAATATGATTAGTGAACTCTTGCCCACTTGCAACAAAGGTACACGCTGAAGTCTGTTTTGTACAAAATCTAGTGGAAAGCAAACCTTAAACTAAGATTCAAGGAGCATTCTCATTTAAAAGCTGCCTTTCAGAACTTGGAAATTCAAGGCATAATGCTTCTCTAGTGGCTTAGCACTGCTATAGAAATTCTTGACTAATACTAAAAATCTAAATGCAGCAGTAACATTTTATAGTAACTGCCCAGGAAAAGGGCACGAGGGCAAGCATGAACTATATCCACTCTATCTATGACCTAGTCTTCACAGCTGCTGGAGAACTCAATTCAGAAAAAGCAGACCCTGTTTCACTTCTCTATCTTGGCTGAGGGACTGCAAACCCACATCTCACAGCAGGCTTGTGTTAACCCCAGGATAAATGGAAGAGTGAAGCTGGAGGCCTGAGCAGCTTCACTTCCTGCTGAAGCCATTCCAGGAAAGAATTTGGAAAGGTAAGAGACAAAAGAGTCAAGACATGCAAAAATCTACTCAGAGAGCTTAGCTAGGAAGGAAAGGAAGTAATGCCATTTCACTATTATCAGAAAATAGTTAAGCTGACACTTCCAGCAGGCAGCAGACCCCTGGAATGGGATAAAATTTCATTAACACCCTCCTCACCAACACCTTCTAGTGCTTAGGAGTGGGTTCCTATTTCTCAGCAAGTTTGTGCACGCTCACCTCTCTACCTTGGCCACAGGACCACGTGTTAAGGCACCCAATTCTCCCCACGCCCTGGTCTAGGAACCACAGATAGCACAGGAACTCATCTCTCCTCTGAGAGCCAAGTACCTGAAGTCTAGCAAGCCCCTTATTTTTCTGGACACCTCAGTCATTTGCTGAGGCTGGTCCCGAGAATCATATTTCAAGTGCTGAGCATACCTTACAAAATATGACTTTCACTTACTACTAAACTGAATCATATTTGAGCCAGTGACTTCAGTTGAAAGGCTCATGCATTTTACTGTCACTCTATGAGTCATCCAGACCCTAAGGCAGAACGTTTCTCAAATGAAAAGACTGAAAGATTTTGCTGTAGGCAAAAACCTAAGTACCTTAAAACTGTCTACGTATATTTCCCTGTTAATCATGTTAATTAATTTCTGACTCTCCTACGTAAACCTGTGTGAATTTTCTGAAACAATAAAAGTAATAAAAAGTTAATTTTTCATATACTACATTGAAATAAAAGATTTTATAATAAGTGCTTTTTGTTTCAGCAAACTTTATAGGGTTAATAGGAATGGTCTAGGTTATGAAAACACAGCTTTGTTTTTGCAAGCAAGTAACCATCATAGATTCAAGTTTTATCATCTACCATATCTGTAATCAGGACAACTTTTTTCTTGTTCCCTTTATAAAATGTAAAAATGTTTACTAAATGTACTGTTGAACTGCTTCATGTGGCCCTGGACATGGCTTAAAGGTGGTTATGAAGTGCATGGATTTACCATGAAATGTTTTATAAATGAAATGCATCCTTACCCTACTATTAAAAATATATAGGGCTTTTCTTCCCTTTTTTCCAAGCTGTACTGACAAATGTTGAACCCCATCAGATGTGGAAAGAACATCAACTCCAAGCTAGCCATCACGTACATTACTTCTTATTCAGTTCACTTGTCCATCAAACCGCTTTGGCATATCTTTAACCCATAAAGTCCCAAAAGGAAATCAACATTAAGCAAACATCTATTTACCTAATTATCTTAAATGCCCCCTGCTTTGTAAAGGCTTCCCCTTTGAGTCCCTCACCCTTCCTTGGCACACACATTTGTCAATTAGGTAGTTTTGAAGGTGCTTGTGTAGAATCAAATTTCCTTTCAGCACCCTCATTCACAACAGAAATTCACCATCTGGTGACACAAAGCAGACAGTCCCACGGGATACAGTACACAAATGGCAGGCATGTCTGCAGTTCTTCAGACTCAGGACTGGACAAATTGCTGTGGCTCACCACCACAGTCCTGTGCAGTGTGAAAGCAGGCTCGTGTCCCCATCCAGCTGAGAAGCATGCAGGGATTTTGTCCAGCTCATTAACTTCATCCAATATATCAACTCACTTCGCACAATGCTATGCTTTGTGTGGAACTGCCAGAACAAAGTGGCCCTGGAAACAACTGAAGGTTATGAGTGAGTTTTTGGGTGGGTTTTTTTTCCAAAGTTTTGGTCTTTGTGGTCTGGGGGTTTTGTTTGGTTTGTTTCATTCTGGGTATTTTAAAAACAAAAACAACAAAGCAAACCCATGTTTTCCTTTCTCCCTTCCCCCCCCCCATGACATGCAGCTATCTCTGCAGGACAGAGTATGTGCACCCCACCATAAGAGAACCTTTTTGAAAGAACTTGGCTGCTCTTACAATTGCAGCTTCCCCTCCTATGGAAGGAGAAGCAGGACACAGACTGTAATGGCCTTTCCAGACAGGAACAGACAATGCAGCAGGCTGCTCTATCCTTGTCACTGCAGCATCCAGCCAGCATTTCATTATGCTTAAGTATGACAAGTGACATTGTACAGCTGCCATTTCCTCAGATCTTCACCAAAAAAAAACAACCCAGAAAGTATCTCAATAAGCTCTTCCAGGAGACAAAACTGGAAATCGTTAAATTGCACCTGAATAATACAGCTTGTAGGGATTGCATTGGGAACAATAACTTAGATCTTACTATACATTCCCCCACATATGCAGGGTTTGGTAGAGGTCACGGGTACTGATAAATTTGGTTAAAATGGAGCCTGTTATTTTTGGCACCAGAAGTTACCTGCTGCAGGATATTGCTGTGAATATTAAAACTATTTGGCTAGTCATTGAAACAAAATAAAATCAAGTGCTTTCAGCCACTCCACAGCAAGACCAAGGGACAGCATGTCCCTTGAATCCAACAACTCATTTGAGTTAAATCTGACAACAAGATCTGACAAGGTTAAATACTTAAACATTTAATGGAACTGTGGCCAGCAAAGGAGGTAATTCCTACTAATTACCTCCTGAAAGGTTGTAATGTGAGCTCAATTCATGATAGTTACATTCTGGAGGACAGCCATTACTGATACTACAAAAGTTGCAGTTGTTACTAAAAGATTTGAACCACAATACATATTCATTATGGAAATCTGACTTAATTAATTCTGCTGAAAGTAAAGCTGCTTTATCAGCTGTGTCTGCAGTACACAGATGAACCTTTTAATCTATATCTCCTGTATTTCATATATCGTTCCAGACAGTAAAACTGGCATGAAATTCAACATTTTTCTGTATTTTTTTTCCTGCTGCCTGCTTCAACAAAAGCAAAATTTGGTGAGGTGAAATTTCCAGTTTTAACAGGGTTTAGTTTGTAGCTAATCTTTATTTTCATGTGTTCATTAGCAATTGGGGGATTAAATACGGAGGAGAAGGAAGCCCCCTTACCTCACAACACCTCTGTTCATGTGTGGTGGAACAGCCAAACTTTCATCTACTCACCTTACAACCTACTGTTGAGTGAAAAACGTCTGAGTTTATCAATTTTGTTTCCTTGGGTTTTTGTTTTGGTTTGGTTTTTCTTTAGCAACAACTAACAAAAGATTTGTCCAAACCATCAGTCATCTGCATTATTGTACTGTGCTTGTAAACATGTGCTTTACAGCAGGGAAAACAGCTTCATTTATTGCTACTTACATACATAATATAGCAGTAATACAACAGCCATAAAGTGACTCTACGTTCTGGCACATAATGGCATTTCCAAGTTTCCAACAGAATCATTATTAGTTACTATTTCCTTCTCAGGAACATATCATGATACACTGACTCTTCGTTATTAAATCTATTCTCAAAAAATACAAGAGCTTTTACAACCTTTTTAAGGGGGAAATATTTAAGATCAAAGTGAATTCCAGAGTTCCCTGACAAAGACATTGTTCAGTTCTTGGTCCACTGCTATTTCAAAAGAAGGACTTCCACATCAAAAAGGAAATAAAAATAAAAGGAGTAACAGGAAGGAAGAACACGCAACTACAGGTATGAGAAATAACACATCAAAACTAAATCAGGAAGATTTGATGACATGCAATATTCAAAGCCTAATATTCCAACCACAATGCATCCTCCTTTTCCTTCTCAATGAATTCCTCTGGCAGACTGACCACATGGCTTTCTCATATTTTTTTATATTTTACTTTTAACTGAATAAACCAGTTGATTTCCATCTTCCAGCTCCTCCCCAAAGTCACCCTCAGGATTACTTTTTTTTAGCCCCGAGTTCCCTGTTCTCTTATCTCATTTCTACACAACACTAAACCCGGCAGAACAAAAAGATCCAGATCAATACTTACAATTCCAGCTTGCTCACAAATAAAAGGAGTTTGCCAAACCTGGACCTTAAAAGATCTATTACTCCACACTTTGAAAACACAACACTGGTAACAAAATTTTCTTGTATTTGTAGAACTGTTAAGGATTAGTGGTTTCTCCAAATATCTGGCAAGTGCATTTCTGAAGCCCCACTATTAGAGCTTCAGCCTGTTTTCATGCAACACTGCTTCCTATGTATGCAATATTTCCTAACAGAAATGCATTTCTTCTTACGCTGCTCTTTCCACACTGACCTTTCACTTTTTTTATCTGTTTTTCTATCCTGAATATTAATCAGACTTAAGCACTCATTCTGCAAGTGCTTATACATGTGCTGGACCTCACTTGCCAAGCCATTCTATTGTCTCTGGAGAGACTCTTGTGTACAAAAACAAGGAGCTGAAAACATTTGCAAGACAGTGGCCTTATTTTACACCCTGATGAAACAATCTTACAGAATGACACAGCACCAATAACAGCAACACTTCACCACCACTGATGAACTTAACACCAAGATGTAGGACTTCGCTTTGAAGGGGGTGGATAAGAGAGGCAGGGGGAAATCTGCCAAGGACTGCTGTAGACTTCTCTACGATTTCCAACACATTCAGGTTCTCAGAAGGCTTGTGACCCTTTGAAACAACTGAGGCTTGATAATCAAAACAGACTTCTTGTTGTTCTTGCCTCCAATGAATTTTGAGACATTAGACTGAGTACAACATGGTGCCCCTGTTGCACACACAATATGAAAGGGCAGTCGTGGTTCTATCTTATATCAGCATATAGGTTAGCACATATGGAAGAAGCTCTAACACCATAGGAGACATTTTCCTTCAAGCCACAAAACGAAATTACTAAGGTGAAGCAGCATCTCTTGCAATAGGCTGTATCACTGGGACAGAATCCAAAACAGTGTGTTTTGATGTATGGTGACAGAGAAGCATGACTTAAACAGCACAAAGCTTATTTAAAAAACTCCACTCTTTCCAAAATGAAACGTTACCTTTTAACCTTTGATTCCCAGAGCCCACACTACTACTGATATCTCCCCACTGTTTGACAAGAGGTCACTGACTCTGTCGTTTGTTAGAGATGTAAGTTGAAGTGTCTGTCCTGTTTCTCCAACAATCATCTCTTAAACCTTAACTAGAACATCTTTACTTAAACTTAAAACTCTACAGCCATGAGGGAGAAGAGGAACATCAAAAGCATCCTGTGACTAACCTTGATTTCTTAAACAGCTCTGAGGTATTCTTGATAAGCATGAAATTGTGTTTGCCTTCTGATGCATGACAGACATCAAACATCGAAATGGTGATATGAGTGTGACACCAGTTTCAGAAGCACTGAGAATAACTGTTTATGATCCTAAACAGCTTGAATTACAGAAGAGGAGTTTCTGGGGCTGTAAAGTTCAAAGTCGTATTAATTCTGACAGTTGATGCCATTTTAAGAATTCAGATGCTTTCTTTATTCCTGAACTGAAGCCACCCCTGCCTTTTATACTTTCAGTGCTTCGTGTCCCCCTTCTGTCACAACAACTGGTATTTCCTGATATTTTGTACTGCTCCTATGCCTTGTAGCAGTTCATCATGACTGACGTCCTCAGCAGCATCTGAGGAACCCTGTAAGTAAATGTTAACTGAGGTAAATAATAAAAGGAACTCCTTGAACCAGTTTGGTCTTGAAAGCAGCTGCACTTCACAGCAGGGCCCCAGCCCACCTTCCCTGGGCCCTGCTCTCTCCCATGGCACCCTGTCACCCCATGCTGCTCCCCAGGGAATCCTACAGTCATTAAGGTTGGAAAAGCCCTCTAAGATCAAGTCCAATCTAAGATTGCCAGGTCCACCATGAAACCATGTCCCTAAGCACCACCTCTACACTTTTTTGAACACTTCCAGGGAGGGTGATTCCACCACTTCCCTGAGCAGCCTGTTGCAATGCTTGATCACCCTATCAGTGAAGGAAATCAGGGAGTGATGTCTCAGCCAGCCCCAGGGCTCCCAGTCCAGCACTCCTGGACCCTGTAGGTGGGGGCAGCCCTGGCTCAGGCCCAGCCCAACAGGGCTCCCTGTTTTTCTGCTGACCCACGTGCCCCCACTGAGCCCTGGCACAGCATTCTCACCAATGCTACAAGCCCCACACAGCTTCTTCCTGAGTCCCACAGGGACACCAGTGACCCTGGCCCAGTGATCAGGGTCCTGAAACAGTGCTACTGTTTGGACAGTGCAACGTCAGAAAATACACCCATTCCAGTCCTAACTGCATATATCAAATGAAAGTTCTAAAAAAAAAAAAAAAAAAATCTCCAAATGCCACATAATTCAACTGTGGAGCTCTACACTCATATGGTCTGATTAAAACCTTCAATCCCTTTTGCTTGGGATTTTCTTGACAAAAAGAAAACTGGAGAACTGTATTTGATGTCATCTCAGGGCTTTAGCACAGTCTGGATTTCTTCGTCCTGTCATCATCCTTCCCTAGCACTGTAAACAGCCTGTACATAACCAAGGAAATCATCCCAATTCCTGCAGGTACCCACTAATAGCCCATCACAAAACTGCAGATTTAAACTATAATAAACCCAAACTAACATCAAGCTACACAGAGGAAAACTGATACAATATGCCCCATCATGAGACTATTTAAATGCAGATTTTGGGTACCTGCTGTTAAGGATCCTTATACTTTTTTAAGATGGACTTGATGGGAAACAACTGTTTTGGTTGCACCGTGTTTCAGTTTGACTGAGTACATTTCCCCCTACACACACAGAGATGTCCAAGGTCAGTGAAATGAGAAGCCTGCTCAGTTATGTGAGAATCTGTCAAGATAGTGACAGAGATCCTGACTGCATGATGACCCAGAAGGCATCATAAGCCCGCAGAGAGAACTTTAGTCCAAATATCCTGACGCCAAAGAACTGAAAACAGTCCAGAAACATTTGCATGATTTCCAGAGCACTTCCTCTACAAAAGAATTTCATCCTTCACTGCATTTTTCTTCTAAATATTTCCTAGCATTATTACTAACAAGGCCATTTTAATGATGACCACAGAGAGCTGGCTGATGGGACGTACAAAACCTCATAATTGTTCTTATTAGGGAATTTATTATCAGTAAAATATTATCAAGGAGACATAAGAATTGAATGCTGAGAAAATGAACCTTTACTGCTGACATTCATCTCTGTTACTGGGATCACATCTTCCAGTATTAAGGCCATGTCCATTTACAGAAATAAATGGGCACACAGCAACACTTAAGCTCTGAACACGCCATCTCGAGCTCTTACATCTGCCTTGAAATCTCCAAATGTACAAGATTAACCTACAAAGAACTACCTGAGTTCCAGTCATCTCCATTTACAGTACAGGACCAGAGATAAAATCACCCTGGAAACTATATTCATGACTTGCTTTGCTTAGCTTTTTTGGAGATGCTTTACAACAAAGGAGAACAGTATATGCTAGGACTGAAGCCACGTCCCATTTCTCCAAGTATCTCTACCATTACCTATCATCTCTGCAGCACAGAGCCTGGAGAAAGTTCTTAAAGCCTCCTGTTGTTCAGTTAGTAACCAGCTGCAAATAAATCACCTCTAAACAAGAAGCCCAGAGAACAGTTTTTACTGTTCTCAGTATTGTGAGGTAACAGCTCCCATTTGAACCATAAACTACAATACACTGCTTTGATTTATAATTTTACAAACACACAATTCTGAACACACAATTATAAACACACACTTCTTCCTGTTTCTGAACTGACAGATTCAAGGTCTTTGATCATTATACCAAAACGTTTTTCTAGAAAGGGTTTATTTGACCAACAGTACCCAAGCCATTTTTTTCACTACCAGAATGATCAATAACAAAATTGGTAACCAAGAAGCCAAATTTAATCTTTAAAACAAGGCAGACGGTTCTAGCTGTGTCATTCTGTTTTAGACAGAAGGTAAAAAGTGAACTTGGAAATACAAGGCTGCCTCTGGTACCACTTACTTCTGCTGCCTGTACAGAACTGAGAAATCAATAAGGAAGACTTGTCACTTTTCTTTCCTGAAGAACTTTGCAGGAGGAAAAAAAAATATATTTTCCTATGTATTATTTCTGTGCAGTAATACCCCTTCATTGTCTGTGGGAGAAGAGGTATTGACTTGAGAGCTCCTCAAATCTTTTGATGTACATATTATCAGTTTTATTTTGTAATTCCCTCTATTCATTTCAGTTTCATTGTAGATGCCTTGATTTTTTTAGAAAAAATACATGAAAACATCTCTTGACTCTGCTATGGAATCATGAGTAATATTGTATTGTTACCACCACTCACACAAAAGTCATTTACTTCATTATTACTTAACCTTAAAGTGATACCTCCGTGTGACAGTCATAATCTTTACTTCTTTTCAACTTTACAATTATGTGTGCCACTTCTTAACTGCCATCATTTAAAATGTTTCCCTGTACTGCTTCAATTGCATTATGTAGTGTCATTTTGGAAAGGCAGATCTCACTTCCACTTCTGTTGGGATGGTAGCAACTTTTAAACAAACTTTGGAGAGCCACAGAAAAGGAGATGGGCTGGTTTTTTTGTGGGGGTTTTTTTTGTTTGTTTTGGTTTTGTTTTTGTTTTGTTTTTGCTTCTTTTAATTAGGAGAGAAACTGCAGTTTAAAAAGGTATTCCCACTGCTAAGAACCCTCAGTTCAGAATGCTTTCACCTTTCCCCCCATGGCAAGGGGGTTGTAACCAGATGACTTATAATATCCCATCCAATGCAAAGCATTTGAAGGTTCTATGAAATTTTTGTCCCTAAGCACCTGCCTATAGGCTTTTGAAAGTTTAACTTCATAGAAATAACACACTTAGCAACACAGATAATGTTCTCCCTAAAGATTCTACTGTGGGATAAAAGGTAAGAGATTGCACCTGCTTTTGGAGTGATCCTTTCCTGTCCTCTTTCCTTCTTTAATTCATATCTACAACACCCAAAAGAAAGAGCTAATGCAGGACCAGGATGGTGCATCAAGGTGATAATTCATCATCCCTTTCCTCTCAACAAACGCACAATCAATACTGATCTGGCAGTGACTCTCTGCAGTGTTCAGAGAGCAGGAAAACATCTGTGCCTTCCCCATATCTCAGTCCTTGCAGGTCCCACAGCTGTCCACGCAGTTCTGGGAGCTCTCAGGCTGCTAACACAATCTCCCAGGCCCTGAGGCATGGATAGACTGTCTAGTTCTCAGGGCTCTATCCTTATCCACAGTGGACGCTCTTGTTTCAGACCAGGCACCCCTCCAGGTTTTCTCCGCAGCCAAGTTCTCATGCCAGGAGAATTCCTGTGCAAGTACCCCATGTTCTCCATTAGGGACAGAGCACCATTCCAGGACTGAGCCAAAAACATGAAATGGCTTTTCGATCCCTACCATCAGGCTCCAAGTTTCCCAAATGAAGACCATTATAATCAGCTGTTTGCTGCCCAGGATAGGTTATTTCACCCAATAGTTGCCTAAGGGCTGTTAGGCATTCCACTTACACACATCTCACCACTTTGACAGCCAAAAAAAGGGCACACATGCAAAACTCCACCTGCTACTCAGTTTCACATTCACATTTCACATTCTTCTTCTCCCGTTCCTCAAAGTCCTTCGTCGTATCATAATTTCACACACTTACATATAGAAAGATCCATATCTCTTAAGTTGTGTTTTCTCCACCTGACCCCAGAAGACAGCTGCTTCACTACCAAGAGAGCAACTAAAACCAAGAAAATCCACCTTCATCACACAACAATAGTCCTAAAAATAGTGAGGTGATACACTGACTTCAGAAGCTTAATTTTTTTTTTCAATTTTTGCTACACTGCCTGCTTAAATGTTTCTATTGTGATGTGTACCAAGGGAACATTTAATAGGCCTGCACCTGGGTGGCTGTAGGCTTTCATTTACCTTCAAGGTTATTTTCACAAAAGCATTACATTTTCCCCTTTTATCACAAAGCTGCCAGAGTGCTTCAAGTCCTTCATCTGCAAATTATGACTTCCAATACAATTGCCAATACAGGAAGCGATAGACCATCTTTAGCTAGGAACATCATCCTCCCCTCCCCTTCTTAACACTGGGAAAAAATTACAAATGAGTCATTAGGGAAAATGCTCAGCAAGCCAAGTACTGCACTATGTGCAATTTGGAAGCTTATTTTCCTCTCAGAATAATAAATTAGTGACAACCCATAGTTCTTCAGTTTAATCTGAAGGACTGTACTTCTATTAGAAGAAATGCCAGTTTCCTTGGATCCTGCTTCTTAACTTGTTCTATTGTCTCCCACAACATGTCTCCTAAACCTCCACACAGAAAAGCTACACTCAACATGCTATCCAGTTACTGCGTTGGGGTCTAAGCCTACGGCTGTCCTTGTCTGCATCAGAAACAGCTACTGGGGGGCACTTGAGAAACAACAATCCTGTGCTGCACAGGGATGCTGTGAAGCACAACTGAAAATGGGCAGTATTTTCCATCTACTGAGGCAGCCCCTGCTCAGAGTCTGCCAAAAAGTGTTTTGAAATATAAGCAAAAGATTAAGGTGTTCTAAGAAGCCAGATAATAGATAGCTCACAGGTTTACAACTACTTCTGTATCTATTTTCTCTCATCCCAACACCCCTGGAAATGGCAGTGGTTCGTGGCTGAGAGGCCTGACAGTCTCTGCTCTGTGGTTGCACTGCTGAGGGTGAGAAAACAAAAGCTACCATGTAAGAGGAGGGAGGGACCACAACTTCTTAGCACAAAGCCACAGACAGAAAACTAATCTATACCTTCACAGTAAAAAAGTAAAACAGAGGCTCTGAGACTTTCTTGAAAACATGAAGACTCCCTTCCCACCAGCTGCAGCAAGTCAACCCAGAAACACTTAGCATTAGCATTTAGATCCTCTAATTTTGTGAGAAGACTCTTCAGAAGAAAGAAAACAGGCCCTGGACTCCCAGCCCCCTCACACTGATATTTTATACTTGGTAAAAATCTGTAGTCTTCTGCTTAGACATTATTTTAAAAAAAAATAATCCAGAAGAAAAAAACAGCAATAATAAAATCCCAAACAAGGAAACAGAACAACTTCAGAAAGCCTCCCAAAACAATACTCACCCCTTCCCAATCGCTTGCCATGAACTGCTCTCAGGCAGGAGATCTACTGGCTTTTTATCTCCTCCCCTAATCGTCTCCTGATAATTACTTCACCTAAATAGCAGCTGTTTCTCCTTAACCTCCACCTGTAAGCCAAAAGAACCAGCCCAAACTGTATCAGCAGGTTCATAATGAACTTGAATAAAATGGGAGAAAATGGATTAATTGCACCTGTTGCGTTAGTGCTACACCCTCCTCAATGTTACTCTAATATGTGTGGATGTTGCCACTGGTACAGTGTGGCACAAGATATCTTTCTTAAAAATACACTAAATAACCCCAATATGTTGCTCTAGGCCCTAATTCAGATCTCCTCAGCAACAGAGTGAAAAAATCACCTGTGTAAAGTCAGTTTCGTTTGGAGCCAGCTGTAATGAATCTCCACTGATTAGGAAGAATCCTGAAGTGTAGCAAGTTTTTTCCTCTCTTCACTTAATCACTTTATCTATTTGTTCAGTCAGTCCGGGAAATGAGATGTTTATTGCCACTTTTAACCCTGTATTTAAGCTTAACCTTGCTTTAATCATTATTAATTCAAGTTTGGTATTTTATCTGTGTCTACTTTATGGGCTGTTACTGGCCTTGAGCACGTTGTCCAAAATTTCTCTTTACCCATATTTGATAGTTCCTAACTTTTAAGCTTCTTAAGGAATGCATTTAGGGCCACCTCTTTCAGCAATGCTTTTCTGGGCAGGTTTGGTAGGATGCAAAGCCTTTCTCAGAGCTCAGCAGTGAGAAGTGGGTAGTTATCATGCTGACCTCAGAGCTCTGCAGCCTTCAGCTGCAACCAGTTATCAGACTCACACAGCTCCATCTAAGGACTTTTTTGGTGGATCTGGTTTTAAAATGCAATGATCAGCACATGGTTGAGAGTTGCATCTCTGGTTTCAATTGAGATTTTACTCTGCTCAGCACTAGGCTTGATCCAGCAGCCTGTGGTGTGTTGCATTCCTGTTCTGAGCAATCTTTCTGTCAAACAGACTATGAGCTCAAAAAAAACCCCCTTTTTCTCTTCAGCATTTTCTGCCAGATTTGCTGTCCTGCACATCCACTGGGGTAAACAGCAACTGCACTGTATTATTTTGAATGGAATTTCACCAGTCCAACAATATCATAAATGAGGGTCATGATATCGCCCTTCTAGTAATTGGTAGCTCAGCTAAAAGTTATTGCTGTCACTCATGATAATTATCCATAAGAACTTGGAAAGGAAACAATTACTGCTGTACCAAACCACTGAGTGGCTCCCCAATTTTAAATTCCACTGCAGTTACATTATTTTGACACATATCAAGTGGCACATCAGAACAAAAAAAGCACATTTAAAGCTGAAAAGTACCTTTTCATTCTTCGTACCTGACTTCTATATCTCTGAAGAAAATTAAAGCTTTACCCTTCATTTTTAGCTGTATATTTTAGCAGCTGTGTTAAAACAATCAATAAAATCTAGTTTCCTGTTTGCTTTCTCAACTGCAGCTACACACAGCCTTGAGTCACAAGGTACAAGAGCTCAAAAGGACAAAACTATTCTGTTTGAGACATTATACCACTAATCAGCATCTATAATAATATGATTCTTATTCTTGAAAAGATCTTTTGCAAAGAACTTAGCAGACAATTAAATAACCTTAATATATGGGCATACAATAAAGTGTCTGACCAAAAAATTGCGAAGAAGGAATAGTAAATCAACGTATAACTAATATCTGCTTATTATAATGCTTCAGTTTGGTTGGTTGTTCTTTTTTCTGGAGGAGGACAGCATCACTATGTCAGATTTTGCCTGCATAAACGGGGTCCTAGAGAGATACCTGTGACTCATCCCTGCTTGTCCATAAGGCAGAGCTGAAAATATGTATAAGTCTGCCACTAGAGAAAAATCTCTTCATCACCATGTGCAGTGTTGGAACAGCTGCTTTCATTTACAGAGCTACCCCTCAGGTACTGTTGAATGGGCACGTGTAATCCTGAATTTACTGTGGTTTGTCTGCTTCTTTCCACTGATGCGTCCTTAATGCACCCATCCAGCTGGGATAAAATCATAGCTGAGGTCTTGAGTAAAACTGAGAAGGACTGAATTGTAACAGTGAGCCCCCAGATTGCCTTCCAGAAGGACACAAGTGGATATGACACACTGGAGATCACCTTTTAGCATTTTTTAGAATCATTCACACATCAAAATGTGCAGAGCAGATTTCAATACACCAGATATTTGGGCTCACTGTAAGGGTGTTATTTAGCATCTACATTGTTTAGCAAACAAGGACCTAAGAAAAGGATCTCAATGATGGCTAAAGAAACAACTGACATTCCATCTTGGTGGGAAAAAGGTACCAAAGCTGATAAAAATTTTCCTCACACCAATGAAAACCACTAACTAGGTAACAATCCATTTAAATCAAGTATGTCCCAAATGATCCCAGAGAAATAAAGGTACATTTACTGAATTCTGTGCAAATAAATTCCTTCAATAGTACTTTAACCAAATTGAATACTAGAAATGACTTAAAATAAAAAGATACATGTAGGCAATTTTCAAGGAAAAGTCACTAAAATAGCACAAAATATTACAGCTTCCCTCCGGTACATAAGGAATTTAACGGTATTTCTGTAGAATTTTTCAAACCCTTCCAAAATACATGTATTCATATCTTAGGTTTTGATTTACTTAAAAACAACCATTTCTTTGTAATCTATTCTGCCTGGACTAAAACAAAAAAAGGTGAAGGCTAATCCTTTAGGGCTGAGACTATTAAGGAACTTAGATCCCTGTAGACAACTAAAATTCAATATGAGTCAGATGAAAAAGTCTCCTTGGAAAAATCTCATCCTGGTTTTTGAAGCTTTGTGCTGATTTCACACAGTTGAGGAAAATGCACAGAACTTAACTGACAACACACAAAGACTCAGCACAGTCTGTTAAAGCTAAACATGTGACAGACAATGCTCATCCTCTGCTCTCTGAGATTCCTTGACAAGTTATATATGGCTCTTTTGTTGTCATCGAGATAGTCATTGAAAGGTGAATGCAGCAGAAGAAGCTGTGAGCTATATACATAGGGATTCAGGCAGGGAAGGCAAGTCCAGAATGAACTCATGCATAGCATACAGATCTGAATGACTCCTTCAAGGACCTCTGGAGCTTCTCTGCTTTCTCCTGCTCATCAGAGATCTCTCTCTGGTGCCTGATGAAACTATGAAAGTAGCAGTATCAATGAGGTGAAAGCAGAGAAGCCACAGCAATTGTTGCGTTGGACTCCAGAATCCCACTGCGCCCTCCACGAGACTGGAGAACGGGACTGTGGGGTCGGCTGGGAGTTGGTTTCGAGTTGTTTCATTGCAGCCATGGGAATATCTCCTTAGCATCATAGAACTTCTGTGTACGCTCACCAGCCTGCACACCTATCGGAGGTGAGAGCTGTAACACCTCCTAGAAATTAAGACCGTGTATTATCCACTTTGCATAGGAATCACACAGACAAGATGGACAAACCTTTATTTCAGGGGTGAGCTAGCTTTATATGTGGCAGAGCACGGAATGTGTGGAATTTGGGAGGAATTAAGGGAGTTTCATGCAAGGGAATGCCTATAAATGGAGAAATGTAACTCAAAACATCCAAGTATGGGTAAGGGGAGATACAGAAAGGGGAAAAGCTGTAAATTTTAACTAACAGGGATCAACAGGCAGAGGGGTTACAATGGGCAAATAGGGACAGAGCCAACAATAACTGAAACTACAGATTACATACATATAAAGTAAGATTTTTTTTCTAACAACATTGTTAATAAATTGAATAAACATAATAATTTTATAACGTGAAAAACAGTTTCTCTGAGGCAGGAATTTATCTGTTGTCCAGTAATCCAGCTGTATCCCAAAGCTGTATTCTCTTCAGTTCTCCTTTTCTTCAGAGGTTTTTCTCCACCATAAATATGCCTCTCATGGGGTATTTCCAGCACATACTCACATGCTCCCCTTTCACATGGCTCATGCAGCAGAGTTCTGTGGACTAACAGTCAAAAAATTCAGCACCAGATTCAGATGTTGACAACAAAACAGATCATAAGAAGACCAAATCTACTGACCTTAGCTGAATCTGGTGCAAGGTGTTTGCTAAGCAATCTCTTGTATTTCATCTCAGCTTTTCTGCCCCAGCACATAAACAACGAATTCCTGACTGTCAAGATATTCACTACTTACTCAATCAACAAACACACATCTGTAGCTTCATTAAAAATTCATAAATTTTCTTTGTGCCAAGATACTGTGTGGTTTTTATCTCATTTCTCTTTACTATCACTTTATTTTCCTTACTGCGTACAGAAACCAAAAAAAGCAGAGACCAAGAGCATTGCTTTTCACCTGGAAGAAGGTGGCCTATCAAAGCCTCCAGTCCTCTGAAGGAGGCAGTATTTGCATAAAAACTGTCCCCAGAATGCTGCCTCTACAAAGGCATCAACAAGTAATCAAATTCTGCAAACTCTTGAAACTTTGACTTTCAGTCTGAATAATTTATTTTCTGTTTGAGCTCCCGTCTGGAAAGAAGCATGCCTAACGCTGATGGGGCTAGGATGCTACACTGAGCACCCTGAAGCTATGGCTTGATGATTCAGTCTTCAAAACATTAAATCTCAGGATAAATTTTTCCCTTGCTAGACATATTTACACTTACAGAAGAGCAAGGTAACCCTATGGAGATAAAATCTAGATAAATAGTACTTCAGCACAGAGTAAGCCTGAATAAACCAGGAAAAAAAATAAATTTCTTGAATGAAGAAATTGAAAGGAGGGAATTTATTTTGTTCTAATTTAAAAATCCTTGGATAATTGTTTACCTATCTTGTAAGCTACATACTTTGAGGGGGATTGATGTAATTGACTCATCTCTGCTGCTGCTTAAAATAGAGATGGAGACAGTATAATAAATATTATGCCTTTTAAGATTTTCTTCAAATGAAACAAACAAACAAACAAACAAACAAACAAATAACACTTTCAAAGCCTGGAGTAGTAGGACCTGCCCAGCAATTCTGGAGGATGATCACTGATCTCTGAATGCAGCAGAAAGAATTGTGCTCTTAAATGTCTCTGCCAGCCGCATACAACACCGATGTTCCCAGTCCTTCACCTAAGATTTCTTTCCTTACCTGGAAAGAATGGTAAAAACAGGGTGACACGCAGCAGCATTTGCTGAGTTCTGTCAGTCCCCTGTGCTCCGTTGCTAAAGGTCTCTGCACCCCAACCAAGATGCTGAACAACTTTACAGCTTGTCAAAGCCTCTGTTTGCCTTCTGGCTGTATTTTAGCAATTCATCTCCCTTGCCCAGTGTCTTGGTAGGCCAGGGGTACCAAATCTCTGTCAGACGTAGATTTCAATGGGTATTTTTCCTGCAAGGCAGGAGGGGAGAACAAAAGAGAACAACAGTGGATCTGTGTCAGCTGCTTGCCCACGGGGCTCTAGCAGACTTGGGACATGACCCTTCTCATGTTCATTTGCTGCTAGGCTTTGCCTCTGGTGCACAGTAACGGGAACCCACACAGAAGACAGTGCACAGAAATACAAGGCTGCAGCAAGTGGAAAGGGTTAAACCCTTTATCTCTTCCACCTGATTCTCAGAACGAGTAAACCTCATTAAACCTCCCATTTCGGGTCATGAACAGCATCTGACAAAACAGCTCCAGTACAGACTAAGTTTCCCTGTAAGATCTGTGTTTCTAATCACATTAAGAAGACGCCAAATAAGACGGACTCCTCCCAGGAGGTCTAAACTTTTTACTAGGAGTTAAGTATGTTGAGTTGTGAGGAAAGCAATCTATTAGAAATACATTAGATTCAGGAGACTGATTTTAATGTGATATATTTACTGCATGAATCAAAGGCAATCCATCAAGCCTCTCCTATGCTTCAAAAAACAGGGAGCAGTCGTACTAGCAGACTTACTGGTTGTGGACAATCTGAAGCATGTTCGTTTGCCCTGACCAGGTCAACCAACCAAAACCAAATACACAGGCCTGGGGACTTAGGCAGTACTTGGTGCAGAGGATTTGACACTGCTAATATTTTCTCCTTGGGAACATGCAGCCTCTGAGATAAGATGAGCATTTTCTGAGCTCTCCCAAAGGTGCAAAAGAGCACTTGCCCTTGCCATGTGGCAAGGTGTTGACAGATGATTAAATGAGCAATGGCCATGAACTCTCCATAGAACTAAGTGTCAGTAGTGCTTTTCACTTACCTTCTGTAGCAAACTTGCTCCTATATTAGCCAGGAATAATGTAGGAGGGGAACATGAGAGATCTGAAGCCCCCCAACAAACCCCAGTTTGCATAAGTCTCCTCATTAAAACTGACCTACTGTCCTCAGTCTCTTGGATGAGACCACAACTGTAACCACTCACCCTGCCAGTTTGTGAAATTACGCTTCTGAGCTCATCTACTAAAAAGTTTCTAAAACACGTGAAGCAAGCATTACGTAAGGCAGTCTTGATACCCCCAAGAACTGAAACACTGGACTAAAGAATAATGAAGATAAAATTTCCAATTGCAAAGAATTACTATGGAAGCCACTGATTTTATAAAGAAATGAAACTGGGGGGGGGGGGGGAATCCTCCAGGGAAAAAAGAAAAAAAAGAAAAAAGGGAAAGGGAAAACTACACTGAAAGTCCATGATTAATTGCTATCAATATTTGCATTATGTTTGTAACCGCATCTCCTAGTCATGGACAAGGACTTCTTGTACTAACTACTAATATATTAATTCTGAGTCATATCTGTGCAGTGTTTGACAGCCTTTGTCATTAAAACATAAGGCACTCTGTAGCCTTGCCAACAGACCAAGCTTCTCCTTGTTCCCTGTAATTGGTGTGCGAGTGATAACTCTTTGCTTTCCAGGATGTTGGAGGAAGTGCTGTACTCCTCATTGCTAAACCAAGGACTGCAATGTGGCATTTGAAAGGCAGTGGGAACAGTGGGGCCATGTAAGAAATCCCTGTGATATTTCCAACTGAATAACATTAGTTCTTGAGGAGAAGCACACCTCATACTTTTTTGGCTATCACTGCAAATGACCTTGCTGCCTCTGCTGCACTTACTGTAAATAAGAATTCCCCTGAAGTCAGTGGAACTACATAGCTGTAAAACTCACGAGAGGAGACATTGAGTAGCATAGAACAAGCAGGCAGATAGTGCCTTGCACTTTTGACTAAATCTGAAATTAAATCTATTTTCAGCCTCTGTCAAAAACAAAGAAAAGGAAAGTTTTCTCTAACTTGCTATTGAATGAGAACATATTTCTTATGTCTGCAGTCAGACATGCCTGGTAACTGCCTAATACCATGTCTGATTGTGTTGTGTGTATATGAACTGCATATTCATACAATCATTTCTGCTTTACAATACAACATTCTGTCACTTAAAGTTGCTGTGGAGGTACCTCAAAAAAGTGTTCAAGGAGGGAACAGTGTAAGATGTAGGTGACTATTTAAAATTTGGGACCCAAACATCCCCATAATGGCACCAAATGACATCAGAAACCAGGAAACAAAAACTACTTACAAAATGAATTCTCTGTGCTGGTTCACAGCATCATCCAAAGATCGTGAAGTCCTTCTTTCAAAATCCCTCATTCAAAACATGGCCCAGGCTGTGCCCTCTCTGAGAAGCTGTTATCAGAAAGAACAAAGAAACAGCACGTATCTCTTGAGTGGAAACTCTCTCAGTACATTTCCTAGAGCAGAAGTAATAATTGAAAAAGTTCTATGAATACTTTCCTGGTATCACCCTTAATCTTTCCTGATGCCTTATAACACCCTAGTGGTGTCTGAATAAGAACAGCTTAGTCACATATCAACTGCTCCTTGTGCTACGTGTATAATTTTAGCTGTAGGTAAAGACAAGCTAAAGGTTTAGAGCTTCAAGTCCAGGAGATCCTGCAAAAAATCCAAAATTTCAGGAGACCTCTCTAATAAGCAAACAACCCTAGTTTGTTTCCACTTGAGCATTTGCCGACCATTTCCTTAATACAGACTAGATTTGAGACGTTAGTGCTGCCAAGACTCTGGAAAGTAATAGTAACTGGGTTTAACTTACTATAAGGCACTTACACTCACCACTGAGAGCAGCCTCGCAGACTTCAAAGAACACATCAGACATCCACAGCAGTATTAAACTAATTATCAAGATCATTGTTGACTTTCTCTTCCCACACAATTTGTCTTTCTAATTACAACTACAAATACACAACCTAGGTGACCCCCTTCCCACGTACATTCACCAAATATTGAAAACTCCCCCTTGCAGTTCCAGATGCGATCAGCTGGTGGTTAACAGGAGTCCTCCTTGGAGAATAGTCATCTACTCTAAACACGTATTAGTTAAATCCAAAGGTACTTCTGGCAGGTATTTCATTTTCCTGAGTCAACATAACCTCATCTAATGTCTGGGAGCATCAACCCCCCCCACTGCGACTTGCCGTGTTCAACACAACGCTGGGCAGCTACTTAAGGGCAGAGGACATAGCTCTGGTGCTCTGCCTGTTGCATATTCATTTGTACTCATAAAAAAATGTGCAACTCTTACTTGTGCAGCATATTGCACCTGTCATGACCTGCTCAAGGCTCAGGACAAAAGGGATTCGGCTTCTACTTTGGAATTTGTGCCCTTTCAAGCCAAACTATGGTCACTGGTCTCCGGCTCCCTTCTGCCACTTCCTCAGCAGTGGGTGACAGTTTCTAGACACCGTCTGACACCCCCTGGAAAAAAATGTGCTTATTTAAAACAGACTGCTCAGTCTGAATAGTGATTTGGGAGGGGGAAGGGTGTTTGCCTCTATATTTTGCTTGTTTGTTTGTTTGCCATTCTTAACTGCACACATTTGCATAAAAGAAGGAATGTTGTATCATCTTGTCCCAGAGCTTATTCCCCATCTGAGTCCTGTTGATGACAGCTTAATCATTTCCACAGCAACCAAGATCATGACATCAAATAGGGTATAAGCAGCAGGAACAGATGATCTCTCAGGAAACAGAGATTCTCTTCCATGTACATAAATACTCTGAAAAACAAGAGAGAATCAGAAAATATCTGTCACAAAAATGTGATTATTGTAAGAGGGAATAGCTGTCAATTTTAAATAGTATTGAATGACAGACAGCATGAGGGACAGACAGCACCCTTGGTCAGAGCTGGTAAGGCAAGTTTACATGCAGTTCCTCTGCCAGGCACAGCCCATGCTTTAGGTGATTGCAAAGGAATCCTTTTTGGCCTGTTTGGCTTTAGCAACTCTCGCTAAGTTTGTTCAAAATCAGGAAAATAGCTAGACACATGACCCTAAGCCCTTATTTTCTATAATTCCAGGTGCTTTTACTTGAAAAATATTCCTTTTTATGATAAAACAAAAACTAAACCTCTGTTGTTACTAGGGAGGTCCTTTTTGTGCAACCTTTCAGAATAAGGACCTCGAAGTCTGACCTTTCAGTTCCTCCAGCAAATGAGCAATGTGCCACAACACAGCGTGTAGCAAGCACATCCGAGTTTCTTGTCTCTAGAGCATGTACTGACGATCCAAGATCGGTGCTTGGTTCCCATGTTGAGTACAAATTACTCCGTGGTTGGGTTTTAGGAAAAGCAGATCCTTCTCCTGCCCCTTTTTGCCTGCAGTGCAGTGCCGTGCAGTGTTGCAGGCTGCTTCCCCACGGCTTGTTTCACGTGCTGCAGCTCCCTAACTCAACTGAGCTGCACAGGTAGATGGAAATAGCTGTACTTTTTGAATGCTTTGGGATGAATTGCAAATGATTGTTTAGTTCAGGGATGGCCAGTTGCAAGCAAATCAGAATTATTTAATCTTACCTACCACGCCAAGCTATGCTGTGGCTCAGGGCCACATGGAGACTGGTGTGACACACCAGGGTCACGGACAGGCTAATGGTCATGCCAGACTGAATGGGAAACATCAAACCTGCAGGTGGTAAAACTGCTGAGGAGACTAATATCTGACACAGGAATAAAGTAAGTAAAACTGCCAGAAGAATGGATTACTGATCGCTCTGCCTTTGGTTTGAAAATTAATGCTACGGAGAGACAGAGAGCAATCCCGCTGTCTCTCCAAGTGAATAAATCTGATGAAGGCAGGAGCTGCTAAAATTAAGATCTGTGGCCCTCAAGTGTGTGCTGGTGGTAATGCGTGTGGGAGCACCGGTGCCGAGCTCACACCGAGGCAGGGAGATGATGTGGGAGAGACGAGTGAGGGAGCACAGGGACCAGTCAGGAGTAAGGAAGGTAACACCAAAGCAGCTTTGAAACACGCAGGTTCCTGGAACACCCACAAAGCCCCGTCACACCAGTTAAAGTCTTTCACTAACTTGCAACCAAAGGCAAGGTGACAGCCCACAAGATTTCCAGCAGGGCTCTTGCCTTTGATCCGGTCTCCTTTATTATTGCATAAAGTCAGCTCATGTGACCGGGCACAAATGAAATCCATCTCACTTTTTCCAGTGTGGATAGTTATGGACTTGGATCTCCTGGTAAATTTTGACTGAAAAGCCAGTGGTAAGATTAGTACAGAAATATTTGCACCTGTCTATGTCAAATAAGGGGCATCTCCTGCCACTAGCTGGTAGTCAGAAGGGAACTGAAGATTACACAGCAAGTTTTATGCAAAGGTGAAACATGAATGGCTTACTGACTAGAATAAGCCACACTGCAAAAGCTGGGCATTGACTCTAGAGTTTAGGCCTTCAAAACAGCACATAATCTCTTCCCCAAATGTTGAAGAGGATCAAACAGTGAAACTTTTTTGTGAATTTCAGCATGAGCACCCACATTTTCAAATTTTACGCTGGTGGAATTGTGTGTTAATGTGAGAGATGTGAGACTCGTGACAAAATGCAGGGGGTTAGTTCCTGGGGGAAAAAACCCCAACCAAACAAAATGTGGTTATATATAGTTTAAGGCCTCAGAAAGTAAAGGATCACAACTCTTTTTCTCATCGTTACTTTACACAAACTCCACAATGATTTTGGAATTCTGGCTCATGAATTTTGAAATGCACTAAGCTGGGCGTGTTCCCCAGTGACCTCTTGAGTGCTCAAAAGGATGTAAATCTGCCAGTTTTTATTGCTGGCTACCCACAAATTCAGGTCATTTATCAAACAGCGCTATGCACACTCACCCAGGAGTCTGCCCTATCATCTTTCTCACAGGATATACTGAGGGAGCCACACATAACTTTTATTAACATAGTTATTCTGTTGCAAGTGGCTAAACCTCCACTGTATGCATAGATATGTATTTTTAAGAAGGAAAATTTGGGATGTCTGAAACATGAACTGAACTATACACAAAGCCAGGTACAAATCTTTGATTTGAATGGACAAAACAAATCTTTCTGTGATTTTTTTTCCTACAATTCAGATTTTATTGTGTTTTACACTCATTTTTCCCTTGTGCCCCAAGCGCCAAATGTTTCTTCCTGTTTGAAGGTATTTTTTTGAATGGCTGGTACCTATCAGCATAAACTCAGTAGGGAGGGTTTTAACAATAACAAAATACCCAAATTGCCCTTTCAGCAAGCCTTCAAAGGACTTTCCCCATGTTTGTACACTCACTTCAGGCAAACAGTGTGAACGTTTTATGCAAGACCAATTACTTGCTAACAAAAAGAAAGGTTTGATGTGAAGCACAATTTCCCAATTATTGTTACTCTTGTCAGAATCCTCGAACTGTTTCAGTTAGAAAATACCCTTAAGAGCATCAAGTTCAGCCACTAACCTGGCACTGCCAAGTCCACCCCCCTAAATCACGTCACGTGTCTTTTAAATGCCCCCAGAGATGATGACTCAACCGCTTCCCTGAGCAGTCTGTTCCAATGCTTGACAACCCTTTCAGAGAAGACTTTTTTCCCTGATATCCATTGTCATCACATTTCTTCCCAACGTGCTTTTCACGTTGCCTCTGAATTTCCAAGAATCAACATAATTAGCCACTTTGAACAAAAACCCTCTGACCTGTGTAAACAGACACAGCCATAAAGCCTTCTAATTTTTTAATCAGCATTGCTTCTGCGCCAGGAGAAAGATTTAGTTTACTGAGATACACTCCTCTGCTGAGAAACACATTATCTAGGTTTCATGGTGGAGTAAGAGGTTTGCTGAAGAGTGCGGCATTCTTCTGCCAAAAGGCCTTTATTCTGTATATCCACAGACTTAAACAGAAGAAAAAAAAAGTCTTAATTCTGCATGGCTGCATTGGAGGAACTGTAATACTCACAGCAAGCCCTGGGTGTGAAAAAGTTGTGGGCCACTGTATCACATATATCTCATTATTAGTAAATTGCCCAATGTTTAGACATTTAAGATAATCTCTTTTACCACTTCCCCAGGCATAGAAGTCTCTCCCTGAAAGAACTGACATTATATCTACACCTGTGGGCAAAACCTTTAGTGCGAAATGCACAACCTGCAAATCCTACAGCCTTTACACATGCGCTGTGCTGAATGCAGGAGGCACTCCTTGCACACTGACTGGCAGTGTCTGCAAAAGCAGCTTATGTTTGTGCTGGCTTGCAGCGTCCTGGTGGAGGGGCAGGAGGGATGCCTACACAGGCACAGTCCATGCCAACAGATCTGCACTGCTGCCAGTGGCACAGCTTTCCCCAGGTCTGTCAACAAGGAACAAACTGACCTCTGAAAGGAGCAAAGAGACTCCAACACATCTCCTTTCAAGAACAGGAGTGATCCAGATTTTTAATTCAGCTGCTAAATGATCTGGACACTGACTAGCGATCAAACTAAAGCACTGAAAGTAAGATGGGCTTCCTCTTGTTCCTGAAAGAGGTGTGTGTAGAGGGGGGGAAGTTAAAGAAATCAGTGAAACTTCTCACTGCTTCTTTTCCCAAAATGTATCCAAAAAATGCTCACTGACCTCAGTGAAGGTCGTGAGGTGTGTGACAAGAGTGTGTCAGTGGTTGACTATGATTAAAAAGGTAGAACCAAAGAGGATTTGTAAAATGCTATTGAAGACAAGAGCATTCCAAAGGAATTTTCTTCGCTTCCCACCTAGTGCCAATATCAACATCGAGGACACTCACCTTCTCCCCCATTTCCACTGCTCTGGAGAAGTAATCCAGGTGTCAAAGCACTGCTTGGAAGAACTGCTAGATAATAGGAAAAAAAAAGAACCAGATAAACAATGTCTTTACATAAGTTAACTTAAATTCACATAATAAATCTACTTTATCAGCCTTTGTTGAGTGTCCTAGTCTGGAGCTACAGATCTATAATTAGCTCTATAGTGCTGTCAGTTTGTTACAGCTCATGTGGCAAAACTCTACTTTCAATAACAGCAGCTAATTCTTCCTCTCTGAAAGATTTCTTTTTCATGTGAAAAAGGCAGCCCATCCACATGGCGGCAAATGAGGAGCTGAAATGTGTTTTCCTTATTAAATGGCACCAGCTGAAAGATTTTCTGCCTTTTACTGTCTTCTGAGTCTCCCTGAGGTCACCCATCTCAGAAACTGCCTGCACAGAAAGACAGGCTCAAAAAGAGATTTCCCCTCTGCCAACCCCACCTCCTGCAAGGCAGAGGGGGATGTTCTGAAGCACCTGGGCACCGGCTCCTGGCTCTGCCAGGGTAAGGCAATGGAGGCTCATGTGTGAGGGAAGGATCATGAACAGGACCTGACCGGGTCAGCCTTTTGGCTATGCAGCTCCCAAAAATGAGCCACAGGGCATGAGAGCTCCAAAAGGAGGCTGTCTGTCAGGAGGACTAAAATCCCCATCATATTATACAAACCCTACAATGCCTCAGAGGGTAATTTGTACACAGAGCAATTTCCAAAGGATGCTGTTTCTGAAAGCCTCTCTTGTGGAGAGCTGGTGTGCTCAAAATACTTGTACCACACCTTCCAGAGGCTCAGTCTGATGCACTGTGTGTTTCCAAAAACAGAAACACCGGATCAGAGTGCCAGAGGAAAAATACCCACAGTATTCCCCCTCTATTAATCTCACAGTGATGAGGAGCTATCAAAGTGTCAACACCTCAGGAAGATGTCAGCTGTGTTCCAAACTCTGTCCTGCAATTACTTGAATGAGTATAAAATACTGACAGTAAGCAACAGATGCCTTTGTCTCTTCCCAGATTGTCTTTAGCATGAATTTCAAAATCAAGAAAACTGAAACGGCAATGAAGTTTTAATATTAAAAAAACATTGCCTAAGACTTGTCCCTCCTTATGTCTTTTATAAGTACTGTCACAAAAGACTTTCATCACAATCTAAAGCAGGAAAGAAGAGTGGAAAAGAGTGGAACAGGACTGGCAGCAGCAGACCTTGAGATGTAATTGGTCAGACTCTGTCTTTTCCAAATTTTGTTAACACTCATGGCTTCTATAAAACTAGGAAAGACAGGATGCAATAACATATGCAAAATTAAGTAACAGCCTCTCCTGTCACATCCAAGTCCTTCTTTCTGTGGATTTCATGGGATGCTAGCGTGGAAAGGTCAGCAGCAATATTTCTGTTGCTGCTCAGACATGGCTGTGTGGGGACACACTAAAGCAGCCAGCATGCAGCATGTGGCATTCACAGAGGATGACTGACACCTTCCACAGGATAAGTCCAGCTAAACCATTTGCACCACAGTGGACTCCCCCTGGAAGTGAAGTGAATCTTCAGTGTGAGCCAAGGCCATTTCAAGCACAGCCTATGGCACTTAAATGCCAAAATGTATTTTCAACAGATAGATCGGATGTTCAAACCTCCACAGGTTTGGGGACAAAGAGACCAGTGAGCTGAACCATCACAAATTTCTTAATGATTTTTTTTTTAATCTGATTTTTCTTGTTGGACTGAGCAAATCAAGCACTAACACTGCCAGGAAAGCTTGCAGCCCAGCTGAACTGTGCAGTTGAATCTCACCAGTTTGCTCGGTCTCATTTAAATGCAGAGGAGGAAATCCTGCTGCAGAAAAAACATCTACAGTCCCCACCGCTCCTGGTGAGTAGTACCTACACATCCTCAGGACTTCTTTATCCGCTCTCCCTGAGATCAGGAAACAGTGCATCAGAATTTTGGGACTGCTGAGTCTGGAGCTTGGAGTGGTGACACCAGAACTGTTATGAGATTATTTCTGACATGACGACAGAGAAATATGAAGTAAAAAGTTAAAAATAGCTTGTGCAATAGCTAAAGTAGAACCATTTTAAATGCATGAGGTTCCTGCTGTCCCAAGAAACATCTGATGCACTCTGGTATGCCTGTGCTTATATTCACTTCACATAAAACCAAGTGCAAGCACTTGGATCGCTGACATTTGTGCAGGGATACCTCAGTCTATTTGCTACAGGATCTGTCCCCTGGAATCAACTCTCAGTTACTATGACAAAAAAGACCCCAAATCAGCTACACAACAGCAATGAGAAATTTTGTGAAAGAGACTTAATTTTGCTTCATTTTACAGGATCTTTTTGGAACTGTTATGGAGGAAGTTGAATTATGGGAAATAATTCTATAACTTTTTGCATGAATAATCAGCCAAGATTTAATTGCCAGCAGTGGTGAAATCTCCACTGCTTTAGTGATGGTATTGCTTGATCTTGATATCTTTATCCACGTGCCTCACATCAAGTTTAGTGGAAGATTGGTGCAGAGGACAGACTTTCAAGGATTTGTTGAACTCTCCTTGTCCTAATTTGTGTAAGTTAAATGTTAGGGCTTACTATCATCCCTCAATATTCCTTAACTCCTTAGACAATAACCATCTTCAACCAAGATTCACACACATACTCACACACAGAGCTACAACCAGGACCATGGTCACAGACATAAGCAACTTTTCCAGCTTTATTTCTGAATGAATCAGCTGGCGAAGACAGTGTGAGATCAGTTTTGCCATAGGTCCCAACATCTTTCAAGGAAGAAACAGTCTTCTGAAACATCAAAGCTCAAGCAAACAGCAGCCACTTGAATAGGAGCTTAATAGGATAATAAATTCTCCAGCCTTCTTCATTACCTTGCAAGGTATGAGCTGATATACAGAGTCAGACAAGCACAATGCAGTGATACCTCTGCAGAATACAGACAGCTCCTTTGCTCTTCATCAACAGTGCTCCTTTGTTACCATCAAAGCCTGCACTGACAACATTTACATGTGATCTATTCCTGTTCAAGCCTGGCTCAGACTCCCTGGCTGTTTTGATTACCGGTGACCAGAGGAAAGAAAAGGGCAGGGTGGGAGAGTTTCCATCAGTAGCAGCCACATAACAGAAATACAGATTCTTTCTTTCTCTACCTTAAAAAAAAAAGTATTTCCTTAAAAGAAAAAGGATATATTTGCTGGATTTTCACCATCTTTGCCTTTTCATTCAGAGTAACAGTTATTTGATTCTGTGTGCCATATCAATAGTTTGGACATACTAATATATAATGCTTGAGCTATATTTATAGCAAGAACATTTCCTTATGAAAAGCATAAGTTAGAGACTCACTGACTAAAGGAGCTGCTTGTGAGGCTTTTTTGGTGTATGGGGTTTTTGTTTGTTTTTTTGTTTGGTTTGGGGTTTTTTGGTGGTTGTTTTTTTTTGTTTGGCTGGTTGGTTTTGGGGTTGTTTGGTTTTGGGTTTGGCTTTGTGGTTTTGGTTTTTTTTTTCAGTAGGCATCTGATTGCAAGTCCCAGGAAAATTTCTTGATTAAGAATCCATAAACTAGATGATTCAGTCTCTGTCCAAATCTGGAAAGGCCTTGTTACACTCACTACAGGCCAGTTCATGCTTCGATATCTGCTGGGATTATTAACAACACACCATACTCTGCTAGTTCACTGACAACTCAAACACTGCAGCTACAGTGTAAAGATAGGAAAAAGTCACCCCCAAAACAACAAAATAAATACAGTATTTTTCCATTACCCACTGAATTTTATCCTAAACACCTCCAGGAAGGGGCACTTGCTCCACACATACCTCAGAGCATTAGGCAGCTAGTATCAGCTCCAGTTCAACGTACTGCACTACAGCTCTCTCCAGTACCTTCCAGCAGCTACCATCCATTTCCTTGCACTCTTTCATGACCACATACTCCTTACCCAAACACCAGCTCGGACTTCTCCATATGTGCCTGTTCCAAGTGCTCCTTGGAGAGATGTCAGATAAGGAAGCGGGACTATTTTTCTTTCACCCAAGTGAAAGTGGCATGTCCCCTCCTCCTGCCAGAGCTATGGCTCAACTGGAAAATGTTGGAGTTGTCCACCTCTCTTCAACATCGTTCCTGGACTCAAACATCTCCTGTCATTTCATTCACTTAAGAAAATCATTGCTTCAGATAAAATATCCTTTAGTTTTTGAAGAGAACTTCACACAGACTAACAGACCAGCAGACTCACTTCTTCTCTCTAATTTCCAGAAAACAGATAGGAATGGCAGTAGCATCACAGCACCTCCTGCCCTTCATCCCTTGCTGGCCAAGATCACCTTCACTACATTTCCAAGCCCACCATCACTTCATTTCCAGGCTTATCACTTTAGCTATTTGCTTCCTCCGTGAAACTATGACTAAATGAGTGCCATGAATCCTATTCCTTAGACACTTATCTGCCAGGAACATGAAGAGAACTCACTTCCCCAGAACAACACAAGATAATAATCACTGCTGGAAGCAAATTTAGGAGGGAAAGATGTTACAGACCATTGGCAGTCCCCTGAGCCATCCCTGCAAAGATTTCTTTGTAGGAGGAACAATGGAGGAAACAAAGATAGAAACAGTCAAGGACTGTGCTTGTCAGATTAAGAGGATGCAGATAAGGACCAGGGCTCTCTTCTCTTACAGGGTGAGAGCACACAGACTGGTGGAGTTTTGAAAATATCTGTCGGGAAGGACAGAACTATTGATCTGTATTGAAAGGGAGGGCAATGCTGGTGGGAAAGGAAAGGATGGCTAAAAATAAAAGAGTAATTCTATTTTTCAGTCAGAAAGAAAGAAGGGAAAATGTCTGTTCCTATTTTACACAGCAAATCAGAGACGTGATGATTTATAATCAGAACAATACCTGGCTTCTGATCTGCCCAATCTCAGTTGCTGTAAGTCTACGCCTGATCTGTCAGCAGCAGGGATGGAAATGATTGACCTGTGACTTTGCTGGCATAATAAATACCAATGTATACAGATTAGGATCTTTCTTAGCATTGGCTACTTCAAACCATGCCTATTACAGCTACATATATGACTATAAACACAGATGGTTTCGTTATTTCCAGTCTCCTGCTTGGAACTCTTGACTGTCTGCAAGGGACTGGGAGGAAAATAAGAGGGGCTGCGTGTCTTGGTGAGAGGGAAGGAGTTAGACCAGTACAGTCACAGCCTTACCATTTGATATTGTTGATGTTTTTCATTCCTTTCTTTTGTAAAGGCTTTCAAGAGCTACACTTTTCCCTTCTGTGCCTCTGCCACAAGTACACAAACAGTCTTGAAGAGAAAAGAATTTGATTTTCTTTGCACACAAAATATTTTCCATCCTGAAGAACAGCCTATATTCTTGTTTGAACCTTCAACATCTTCTCTTCCTTTTCATTGCTTTCCTCCTCTCCCCTTCTGGCCTTTCCCTTTTCTGACCCTTCAACTGTTCTGTCTTGGTCTGGAGCCTTTGCAAAAAAATCCTGGACTCACTTTAAAGGCCAATCTCACTCAGAACACATCAAGATTCACTGATTCTTCCACAAAAACTTCTAAATGCAATAAAAGCAGAGTCAAAAGACACATATTTCCTATTGCTATTTAAAAGATGAAAGCAGAAAACAGCTCAAAATTAACCCCCCAGTTCCCCTCCACAATAAGTGTTTTTAAAATACCCGAAGTATAACAGCAATAATAACAGAGAGATGCCATTGTTTCAAACCTTTTATTTCCCTCATTCTCTTTTTATTCTTTTCCTTTCTGTTTTGGCAGCTGTGAATAATTCCATTCCGTGGAATTGTTCTGCAGGCTATTAATGTCTGCGACCTTTTGCATCAACAACAGCTCTACTTTCCAGTCATTTCTGGAAGTGCTACCTAATATGAATTTAACATGACTGAGGCAGCCTCCTACACAAACACACACGCACTCCCCTTTCTGAGACATGAAGAAGTGTGCTTCATCCCATTCCTATACAAAATAATTCCCCTCACCAGAGAGGTTTATGCCTTGTAAATAGCTGTGTTTCGTGGCAACGGGGAACAGCCACCTCTATTACAACCTTCCCTATTTCTCCTGGGGAAATAAAAGGACTGACATTACGGTGGGATGATTTCATTATATAAGAAAATAAGAACTCATTAAGTCTAAGCCATTCTGGGGTTCTCCTTTGAATTAGCTCTGCTGCTGCTTTTACTTTTTAAGTGTGTAAAGAACCCATATGTGATAAAGGAGATATCAAGAACATTCTCCAAACCTATGATCAAATGCATGCATACATCAAGAGAGTCTGTAGTTCCTTCTAGATTCATTTAATCAAAGAGGTTAATAGCCTGCACTGTTGCAACAGTCTCCCACGCTGGAAACAAATAGCAGCTATCCTCTTGCAAAATAAAGTAAGTGGGAAGCAGATATGCAGGATGAAATGGCTCAAAATATAGATGCTTTTAAGAACACTTTAAAATTTCAAGTAGACCTTTTTATTCACTTAGGACCCAAAGATTGGTCAAAAGAATTTGCAGAAAGCTGGTTTTGGTTTTGTTTCTTTTGAAACAGGTTAAATGAATTGCCTCAACAGGTCAAGAATTACCCAGCTTAACTCCTCACTATAACTGATGCTTTTTAGAAGTCAAAGTTAAGATCACGTTTCTTCTCCAGTTCAAATTACAAGTGAAATAAAAAGTGGGTGTTAAAACAAGCTTTAGAAACATACTAGACTCCAGCAGTGCCTAAAACCACACATGAATATTGTACAGCAGGTAAGTGCCTGTGTAAGCTTTTCTTGGGTAAAAAAAATAAATTTAAGAACTATGGAGTTTTTATTCTGTATCTCATTTAGCTTTGTTCCTCTCCAGCTGCCATAATCAGACATTAACTTCTCTAACAAAATTTTTGGGGTCAGTGCTTCTCTTGGTTCAGACTTTTTTTTCTTTTTTTTCTAGTCACACAGAGCCTTCTGGACAATTTCCTCTGAAATCCATTTGTCAGGGAAAAATGAGTGCTTTTTTTCTAACAAAACAAAACATTTCAAGACATTTGTCTTTTTCACTGTATATATTAAATGTTCATAAAAATCTATTCAATTAAATTCTTTCTAGATGAAGCTCCTCACACTCTGATGAGGAGCTGACAATTTGTAAGGCAAATTAAGACAAAGAATGTTCCGATCTGGTGTGTGTTTACATTTTTCTTGGAAAAATCTCTTATCACACAGACCTGTAACAAACTGCCTGGCCGATCAGAGAACCACAATAATAAGGAAAGCAGACACTCCAGGGAAAAAAAATTCAAAAAACTAAATTGCTCCTTCCTATAATAATGCCTTTTTAAGCTGGGAATAAGGCAGAGAGCATTGTGAATGCAGGGGACATTTTGCAGAATTTCTGAGAAACCCCAAGTTCCAGGGAATGAGCAATCCACTCAGAAACCCATCTCCCAAAGTGGAAGATGACTGTGATTTCTTATACTGTGTACCTTGCACAATGATGAACCTTCCTCAGAAAATTATTATAATACAAATTGTGACTAACATAACCCAGAACAGTTGTTTTTAAATAACTTACCTCCTTCCAATTGTCTACTGCAGAGTACACTTCAGCTGGAAGTTAGTGACTGAGACTAGCCCAGGAAAGGAGCTGTTGCTAACTAACAGCTGCTTGAGAGTCATAATTCAGCTCCTGGGAACAAACACCGGAGTTACTCAAAACACCACCACAAACAGTTGCTCCTCTGTCATGTTAGACCTGATAGGGAAAGGCCTGGATACCTCTGGAACTGGTACCTCGGAAATATCAATCCATCCATATGGCTTAGTGAGCATCGGTTTGGCAGAGCAGCGTGGGGATATTAACACATCTGCTGTCTGTCTTGCACTTGTTTTAGAGAGAGAAGCGCAACTCTCTGTTGATGAATCCATGAGAAAAAACAGGGGAAAAAAACAAACTTAAAAAAACGTTAATTTGTTTTGCTGTATCCAATATGTTCTTGTCTCTTGTCTAAAACGCCCATCTGGCCAAAAAACATATAGCACCTGTGTAAATTTTTATGTATTGATGTTTGAAGTGCTAAATATTCCTTGTTGTAAAAATAAGTCATGGATATTAAGGGGATTTTTTTTTAATATACTCACAAATTTATGCACCTCTGACTTTACTTATATGCACATTTTCTGTTTTCACACAAAGATGGGCATGCTGTACAGAGAAGAGAAAACAAAAAGATCGAAAAATGGATCAAATACTTACCAGCCCACTTTGCATATCAGCGATAACTTTACAACTGTCTAAGCTGAGCTCCTCCTGCTCTTTTCTGATGTAGAAAAGCATTATTCATCTCTCCAAAAGATAGCTAAGTCATACGGCAAAGAAAGAAATTAAGTACTGCAGAAGTAGTCTATCAGATATGCACCAACAAATCCCAGCTAGTAATGATACTAAATATGCATTATTTTCTATCCCAAACAAGGGCTATGTCTCTTGGGGCATTTTTCAGTGCTATACTTTAAAACGCCTGAGAACTGCAGAACACTGGCATCTAAGATTTTACCTCTAATCTTCAGAATAAAAGGATGGGAAAGAATGAACAGATGGTGTTGAGGTCACTGGCAGAACATCCTGGGCTAGAGAAACAAGCTCGATCCACACCCATTTGTTACCCTACAGTCTGCTATTACAGCAGGATTATTGCAAACATGGCCGTTTCCTAGCTGGCTAAAAGCAAAGAATAAAATACATTTTGAGTTTCAATGATTATTACGCAATTGCAATGACTGCAATTGTGGAAAGTCTGTGAAGCCTGAAGACTGCCCATGGCTGGGAACAGGCTCAGGCTCCTCCTTTAAACTCTGCCCATGAAGACCTTTGCCATATGATAACATGGTTATCCAGACTTCTAGGGAGCCCCTGGTGGCCTAGTGGTTAGATTGCGGCACCTTCACCGCCGAGGCCAAGGGTTCGATTCCAGCCAGGGATACTCCCCGGGCAGGTGGAGCTCGTTAGCCCTGTAA
>JAWMRA010000162.1:6968473-7057463 GCA_035584735.1 Pseudotriccus pelzelni | reverse complement strand
CCTAAAAAATCCAATGCGCAGGCTGGAAGGTGTAAAGACCTTCCCCGGATCTTCGTTCACGAAGACTGGCCATTACATTACATTATCCAGACTTCTACAGTCAGAAAACACTCCTTAGTTCTCCAAAGAAGGGATGAGAAGACTCTTCTTACACGGACTTACAAGTCTTCTGCTGTTGTTCAGAGTGGGAATCAACAAGTCATTTTTCTGTTCAATGCCCGGGAGAAGAAGTTTTCAATTAACTCCTCAGGTAATCCTGTGCAAGGTCAAGTAAGGCAAGAGTCGATGAAAGATCTAGAAAAAGGTGGAAGAGTAAAAATCATCCTTAGTATCCTGCTCAACCGAGCTGTTCCAATGCTTCAGTAGGATTTAAATAAATCAACTTAATCAGTCTTCTTATTATCATTGCAATTAATTGTTGGATTTCTCAGGCAGCATCATTTTGTTACTTAGTATTTTTGTGACTCTTCACCTTCCTCGTTTACTAATCTGTTATAAATTAAACACAGCTCAGGGAACTGCCTGTTCTTAAAGATTCTTTGTTATGTAGTCTTTATCATTTCAAGTTTTGAAACATGAAGTACATGTTAAAATGCAATTAGAATGACAAACGAATCATGAGAAAATCTAATGGGATAAAACAAATTTGAAAGCTTAAACAATTTCCAATTTACACTTACAGTGTATAATCTAATGTAGCTCACCTTGCCAAATGGCCCCATTAGCATTTAAACTTCGGAAGAACACCATATGCAGTGAAAGGATATTGATTACTACACACTACTGGAAGGAAAATTAAAGCTAAGAAAGGTGTGACAGTTCCGGATGAGGTGTGATTGCAATCGCCTCAGTCCAGACTGAGGGACTAAGAAGGTCATCTCTGTACGGTTGGAGCTGGTCCCTCATAGGTAATGTACATCCAAAGTAAAATTATGCAGGTTCTTCTGTAAAGATCCCTGTAAATCTATTACAGGCAAGCAAATAAATTGCACGTTTTATCTCTTCACCCATCTCTGAACAGACTTTCCAGACTCAACAGGACAAACTAGGGAATCTTTTTGGGTGCAGGTCTCATATCAGAAAAGGGAGAGATGTTGATTTGCTATGCCAAGAAGTCCAAAGTCTTTACTTTTCAAGAGATATTTGAGAATAGGAACTAAGGGAGGTAATACAGGAGAGAAATAAGTGGAAAGATAAGAAAAAGGGAAGCAGAAAAAACTGTACTGATTGTATTAAAAAAGGAGATCTAAGCCTGTAAAGTGAGCACTGAACATGAGTTTAGTGCATTAAAAAAATGTTGTATTCAATCATCTGGACAAAAGTGGGAAAGAGGAAGCAGAAGCAAAGAACAGACAGAAAGGAAGACTGAAACATTAATGGGATGGGAGGAAATAAATGCCAAAATGTAGTTCAAGAGAAGCAACCAAGGACTGCACTGCTGAGGTCAGACAGCCAAACACACGGATTTAGCACAGTCCAAAGGGTTTTTTTCTGCTGCTGTAATTAGAAGCAGCTCTTTGTAACAATTATACCACTACAGTTGTGGCTTAACGTAAATACCTATCATTTAAGTAAATGCAACATGACTCGTGCATGAAGCAAAGAACAGTTATGGGAATTTTTAACACCTGGCAAAGCAACTTTCCCCAGAGGTCAATACCAGTGATTAACAAACCTGACTAAGTTTAGATATGAGTTCTTAACTTTGATGGAAAGCAGAAAAATAAGGCTCTGTAGTTTTATGTAGTAAGTCATGTGAATGCTCTCACATCTCCCTTACACCCATTTTTAACAGGTTGTTTTGTTGGCAGAAACCCCCAAACATGTACAGAATACATTTCTCTTCAAGAAATGAAAGAATAGAAAGGCATCAAGACATCTTACAGGAAGAAATTACCTTAAAGAAAAAAAAGGCAGAAGAGACAGAGGTAGTTATTTATTTGTTCCCTTGGCATAGGAACGTTGCACAAATATCCTGCACGACAGTATCCAACCTTCTGGGAACACATTAAACCTTGATTCTCCAAATTTTGTGACTAGTTGCTTAAGGGCAATGTCCCAAGCAGCCAATTGAGACTGAACATCTGGAAGGTGAATGCTTGATTCATAAGTAGAGCCTGAAGGCCTGGCTGCAGGACCTTGTAGAAACGGCAGATGACATTTTCATGCTCTGTTTCTGTAACACTCATTCCTGCCCTTTAAGGGGTTGCACTGTTAGCAGACCATAAAGATTGTGCCTGAAAGGATTTTGAATTAGGATTTCCAGATCAATATTGGACCATTAGAACAAATTGCAGAACTGGTCCTGTGCATTTTCTAGAGCAAACAAACAAACAAAAAAAACAATAGAGATCACATGGACATTCTTTACAAAGAATTTAAATCTAACCTGGCATTTAGAAAGCATACAACAAAATTGCACAATGCTTTCCCTTCCAGTGACTCCTGTCCAAACTGTAAACTACTTTTGATAAAGATCCCACAGCCACAATATAATCTAGCATGACTGACACTCTTAGCACATAGAAATGCCTCACCTCCACTGTGCAGCTGAGCTGTCTCTGAAGAGCTGAGTCAAGGCTCAAAATTTAAACCAAGGTGTCAAGGAACCTGATGTATTGCTCAAGTGTGTGCACATGAGTGTCTGTGCCCACATAACTGTGCATCGTTAGAAATGTTAAAGGCTATCGCACAGTGGGATTACTGTGTTGTAGAAATAGGAAAGCTGTACAAAGAAAGCTCCTGTCCAAACCATGGTAGCTAAATGAACAATCAAACCCAATTGCCATTCAGTTCCTAGTGGTAGCTGTAGAAAAAACTCTGAAATAACCGTAGCTTCTTTCCAGCTTTTGTTCCTGCATTCATCTCTGTGCTAAGACACTCTAAGTTTAATATGACCTTCCTGCCATAGCAAGAACACAAACCTCCTGACTCACGTCCCATACACAATGCGTATCCCATCTGTTCTGGTCACTCTGCTGTCACACAAGCTCTTTTTTTCCTTGACATGACAAATGAGGAAGATGAAAAGTATGATAAAATATGCGTAATAAAGAACACTGGATTTTGGAGATGGGTTATTTTTGTGTCTCTCCTGTGTTTTCTTTCAATTCTATTCAGCAATTATGCATAACCATCATAGAGAGTAACACGAAGATTCTTACTTTTTTTTTTTAATTGCTGCTTTCAATATCACTTTCTACCACCTTTTTCTCCCCGCTCTGCACTCTGTTTTGGCTCTGCCACAAAACTTTTGCAGAAAGCTGAGAACAACTGCAACCAGCCAGTCAGTAAAGTGGTGACTGTCATACCCTGGAGAGCCTTGCCTAGCAATCAGATGAACAACAGTTTGAAGATTCCTGAAGGTACATGAAAACCAGTGCGTGTCCCAGACACGACTTGCCTTATCACATATTAAAAGCATTTCTGCATGTTTGCACCACTGAAGTCTGTCATTTATATAACAAACACAAGTCAAAACTCTCATAAATGTCACTTACCAAGATTCAGACCCCAGAATGCAGTTTTGAAAATAAAATCTGAGATGTTCGAGAGGATTTTGTAATTAACCTTTATAAATTATGAGATTGGAACAACTTATTTATTCAAGGCAAGCATCATATGTCATTGCTGCAGTTCACTTATGTGAATGCCTGGAAATAGGACTCTACATATGCCTGCATGCAAGTGAAGTTTTGTGTAAATGTGCATTCCTAGGATTGTTATGATTATTTTCACATCTCTTTGTAGACTCTTATGGTTATTTTCACATCTCTTTGTATATAATGTCTGAATATGGCTGAGCCCAAGAACTGCTAAATGACATCCAGTAAATACAAAGTCATGTATATGAGAGAAATATACTGAGGTGTGTGCCTACGAGGATCATTCCTTATACACCTCTGTTATCAGAGATCAGCATGGCTCAGTTAATTTGGCAGGGCTTCCAGTGCCACAGAGAGCTTCTACAGCTCTGATCCTCCCCTCCTGCTTCCCCACGGGACGCACGTACTCTGCAGCTGTGTAGTGTAAGCCATCCAAACAGATGTTCTCCGTGTTTACTGCATTTTCTGTTCCTGCTCTACCCTCTGTAGCCTTCAAAAATTTTACCCTTAGGTTCTAGTTGCGGAGATCAGGTGATTTATGAGAAGCAATTTTTCTCCTGCTGGTTTGTATCCCTTGCAGTGTGTAACAGTCAAGGCACTTGATGGCCTACCAGGATGTTGACATAAGCAAGGGAAAAGAAAGGAGGGCTGCCAGATACTTGGTCTCAAATGAGCACTTGAAATCCTTTGCTGCACAAGCAGAAAACTAGAATTTTGTACAAAAAGTCTCAGAAATTGGACCTGGAACTTCAACGGGGTTGATTCCACAAAAAATTATAGGTTTTGCTTATACCTACTAGGTTTTGTGTTTCTGACAGGGATAGTTGTATCATATGTATTAAGGAGCTTTCAATCTGTGCTTGTTTTCTAGTAAACATCTGATTAAACTACTGGGAAAGCCAGGGGGAAAGGACTAATAAAGCTACTTAGTACTGTCAGCTTTCATAGGGAAGTAAAGGGAATTCCAAGGAACAATGAAGTAAATGAGTATAACATAAATGGTGAAAGTAGTAGACTGCATATTCAGTTAGGTATTCAAGGTATTTTAGAGGTGACTTTTGCAGTGCTGATTGGCAAAGTTAAGTGTTTGATTGACTGACGGGTGTTTGCTTGAATCTTTTGACAGCTGAAATGTCTCAGGGCATTTGTTTGAGTTACTTGGAAAGTAAAACCTTTTCAAGCCCATGGAAGAGCACAGAGCATATCAGCATTTCACTCTCTCTAATTCAGAGTTTATAGTCATGGGGTCAGCTACAAAGACCTGCTCTCATCACAGGGTGAAAGCTCTAAATAATCTTCTCATGTGTGATGACACAGTAGTACCTTTCAAAAGGATCTTGCACACTTTCGTCTTCTGGCACTCTCTCCCTGTGATGATTTTCATCATCACAAGTCATTATCCAAAGGAATGTTATACACCCAGAGTGAGTTTTACTTACCTGCAACAACTGTGTTCATGTTTTGAGAAGTTCTCTCCAAGCTCAGCATGAAAAGCTGAATGAATTTACAGCTTTCAAATGAGCCTGGTAGATTCAGTACTACATTTTAGATCTAATTTTCCCAGACGGAAGTTTGGCCTTTAATCTTCGGTGTTGAGTTACTCCAAATTCAATCCAAATATAAGCTCTTGTGTGCTGCTTTGAGTTTACCTTTTTTTTCTTTCCAGAGCCTTCTATCTACATTACCTTTATATTAGTCATTATGAAATTAGTGGCATTTTCTGGCTTTTATTAGAAAATCCCTAGAAAGTTTAACTGCCCTTGTAACTTCTGAATGAGATAAAGAACAGCCTGTCTATTATCCTTGTATTGTCTATTCACTGGCATGACTTTATCTCATGATGTACAAGAAAACATTTATTGGCATCATTTCCAAGTCTACTCCTTTCTCTCTCGACCCAAACAGAAGATCCATACCTTTCAAGCATCCAGTAAAAAATAGACTCTTCATTCTGTGGCTCAGACTGTGCACACTCTAGATTCAGAGCACCACTAGTCTTTTACTGGGCTTGTATGTAGCAACACTGGGGCCCAAGAGCCTCAGAAATCCACTGGAGGATTACCAAGACTGCCAAGATCAGTGGGGTGATGTGCTCTTTAATTTCCCAGGTGTAGATAAAAGGCCTTTTATCTGAAGTCCCTCTCCTGTGCTGAGTGCTGTCCCAGCACAGCATGGAAATTACAGGGTTCAGCAGGGTGGCAACAGGGGAAGAGAGGATAGATTGGCAGAATGCTGACCCAGCCACACAGGACACCTTCTGACAAGGTATCTAAATCATAGCAATTTTTGAGACCAGCAGAGCCCAGATGAATGACAGGTGTGAGATTTATAGAAGCTCCTTGTAATTTTGCAGCAATGAGCCCTTTGGAGAACACAGTGAAGGGGGAAGAAGGGAGTGCAATGAAGGAAAGATGAAAAGCTGCACAAAAGAACAGTTGTGTCCTGTGTAGGAACAGTAGGCAAGTGGAGGAAAGAGAATATTCTTTCTTTCACGTGAGTCTATTCTTCATTTAAAATTTGTTACAGTCCTCTCTAGAAGCCCTTCTCCACAGTTTCTTTAAATTTCAGCTGGAGGAGTTTCTGTTCACTGGCAGATTTTCAGGCCAATGAAGTCAAGCTACAGATCAACCCCAGGCTATGCATCTCCAGCACAAATATTCTACTGTCAAAGTAAACAAACTATTCTGGATCGCTTGTTTTCTTTTTTGCAGAAAATCCCTTCCTTCCCCTCCTCTGAAGAATTCCCCAATAGAGAGGGATAACATCTTCCCGTGACCCACTGCACAAAGGAAAAAGAGGCACAAGAACAATGAATGTCATTTGTTGCCTGTTTGGTAGCCTCAGTAAACTGGAGATCCTTAGTTGTTTTCAGGATGGAACAACCTACTTTTCTCAACTCCTTGCTATGAATTTTGTTTGGAAACATTCCCAGAAGAATCTAGGCAACACAAGATTAAACGTGCCATCTCCACAGGTTCACCTTTGGCAGTTTGACATGTGAGAAAGGACCCCAATACCACTGCAGAGTGTCACTGAAATAAAAAGGATCCTCATACAGACAGAAAGGTCACGCACATATTTCTGACTCCAGGACTGGGGCCATAATTTGTACAAAACCTTTCCAAACATTCTGCAAGATAATTGGAAATTGCAGGTAAAGAAATGTGAAAATGAAAGAGAATTTACCCACAGTGCAAAGCACATCCACTTTGTCCTGATACTCTTCCCACGGGTCTGGTGCTCAGTACTATTCTGTTTTCATCACTTCCAGAATAATCTCAGTAAGATCTCAGAGGAATTAACATGGGCAGGATACCTGGTAAAACATCACCTGTCAGTCCCTGTTAGAGGAAAAAGGGAAAACATGAGTTGGAGTTTGTAGCTCAAATATAAAAGCAGCAAAAACTAAAACAACTCACGAAGGAAGGAGAGGAAACTGCACAGGTTTTTGTGGCCATCAGCTAGAGTACCTTTTGCATTCACCAAGACTGTCCAGGGCAGTGAACTACATTTCCCCTCAAGCTGCAAGGAAGGTTCATTGCTCCTGAAGGAGAATAGACACAGTTTCGTTGTCTCTCTGATAAGGCATTTAACCATGTAAGTGATGCCGATAACAGAACTCTCCTGGAGAGCAGAGACTGCTGTATCAGGCTGCTGTTCCTTTGTAATAGGACAGACAATGAGTTGATTTGGATTGTGAACTTGCTTTTGTTCTTACTCTGCAGGACCTCTATTTATAGAGGAAATGTGGACTCTGTTCTGTCCTCTATGTAACCTAAAAAGTTTCCAACTCTTCAATATCACAGTTCCTAGTTTGTGTGTGTTAGAAAAGGCAGTGGTGAGGGAAGAATGAAATAGCCTTTCCATCCAATACCTTAAAATCTGTGAATTTTTATTCAAATAAGATCACAAGAACAGCAAGAAGCATCTTGCAAATGTGTGTGCCATTAAAAGAACCCCTAGGTTTCATTATGCAGCCTACATCTGAGTCAGCACCACTTCCTTTTGATAACTGCCCTGCTATCTGAAAAAAACTCAACTGCATTATCCTGTAAAAAATAATATGAAATCCAGTATATTTTGTCCAGTAAACATGCAGAACAAAAGCATCAATGCAGCAGCACTATTTTCCAAGCCTGTAACACAACTGAAGGTTCTTTATCATTCTTTCTTGTAGTGTTTGCAGCTGAGAGAAAAATAACCTGGATAATAAGGATGTGACAATGTTACAGAAACCTGCTGATAGCAGAGCAGCTCCTCTGACATCTAATTTATTCCATGTAGTTCAATCATTATTCCTTATTTCTCTGCTGCAAGATTTATTAAATACTGTATCGCGGTTTGCAATTAAAATAAACCATGTAATGAAAGTCGAACATTTCACTTGGCACAACAGGATTCTGGGATCCTGTTTATTTCAACACGTGGTTCACTTTTATCTTCTGAAATTCAGTTCTCATAAGCAGCACTTCTATATTTCCTGCTGTATCATATTACTCTCCCTCCACGCACAGATGAATAAGCATACCTGGTGTTTATATAATTCTGTGAGTAACATCCCTCTGTAAAGGAATGCTCAGATTTTCTTAGTAGCTCTGAACAGAGCAAAGGAACGTTCTCCCCTCCTCAAGCACTAGGTAAAATGGCACATAAAGAAGCTAAATCTGAGTGAAAAATATCCTTTTCATCTTGAACAAAGGTTAAAGTTTTAGAAAGATGTCCAATCCTGAAATATGGTGAAACATGAGTATCACAAAAATGGTTTGAACTCAATGTACAAAGTTAAGAAAATATGTTTATGGGTGGGTCAGTCAAAGTTCTCTGGATTCCTTATGTTTGTGTGTTATTTTCCTACTTTTGACAAGTTTTGTTTTTAACAATAGTTGTCCATCATCTCAAAATAAAGGGAAACAGCAGACCTGAAATCCAGAAATGTTTCATTTGGAAAATACCCAAACTATGATTTCTAGTAAATTTAATCAAAATTTGAGTAAAAAAGACCAAAAAACAAATAACACCCACACCCAAAGTGGCCAAAATAAAAGGTCACTTCAGAAAGTTACAAGTTCAAAGAAACACACCACCCCCTCTCAAATCCTACCATTTCCCAGCCAAGGGAAATATGCTCCATGCCAATGCTAAACCTAAGAAAAGTGCCTTATTTTTCCATCAGTCTCTCAGTGATAAGGGCTGTCATATTCTTACTGACCCATCTTAGAAATACAGCATCAGCTAAAGCAGGGTACAGGATGTTTTATACTCAGACTTAATCTCGAGTGTATTTCATCACAAAGCAAATATCCAGAAGACAGAAACCTCCCCAGGGTCCTTCCTCAGGCAACAGTGTGTTTCCTGCTTCTGGTGGAGAGGCTTCCAAGGGCTGCAATTCACTCCAGCCCTGCCTCCCAACCCCTTGAGGACTGTGCCTCACCCTAACAGATATTCCCTGCTCCCACTGCTGGCTCCAGCAGCAACTTTTTGGAATAAGACAAATCAGATGTGCATACTGATCAATCGTGTGCATGCAGAGGCACTCAAATGTTCATCCATCCATCCATCCACCATCCATACCCCCCCAACACAGTGGGCAGAGTGACACAGATACCTGGGCTCCTTTCCATGACCAGGAAGAAAACCTCTATTTATGGGCAGAAAGCTCTGAGAACATTTATTTCTACTTCTTTTGAATTAATAAAATCCCCGATATAATTGTTCTTGTGAAGGAGGTAAACAAGGGGGACTAAGAGATGTAAAGAATCACCATTGGCACTGCAATGTAATCTATGTACAGGAATCAAGGCTGTTGGTTTGCCTTTACAGCATCCCTATATTTGTGCTTCATGATATTTTGGTGCTAAATGCCACTCCTTATTCCTTATGACAGTACATGCCAGCTGGTGATTGATGTGGTGCTGAAAGCTACTTGCACAAGAAATACTCTTCATTGTCAAAGAGCCATTACAGCATGTTTACTAAATAATATGTGGTAAGAAACTCTTTCCAGACACAGAATGCAGTTCCTATAGGGTTGAAAATATCCACTAAAGTTGCCATTTCTCTTTCTCTCACCTACATAAAAATAAGAAAATGGATGTACTCTACCCAGAACCACCAATGTGCAGATGATCCATTGTCACTCCAGCAGCAATCACAGAGAAAATGAATGGTGCCCTTTACTGAGTAACATTATGGCTTCTTGGAGGCATCTCAAGAAGACAGAGACCAAGATTGATCTCTCGGTTAAAAGAATAGGACTAATGAAAGTGAAAGTGGACACGGCTACAAGAAAGATAGTAATGGTAAAGTATTTCTAACCTGCTGGAGAATATCTGTGTATATCTGAACGCGTACACACAATTCACTGCTCAAAGTACTGAATATGACAGACCTCCAGGCAAGTAAGTCACAGCAGTCCAGACTCAAGTCCACAAGTCTTTCTTCCCTTCAAACATAAATTGGTTTGTTGCTCAGAGATCTGCAAATCACTTGGGTTTAGATACACCTCAGGAGAATCACAGATGTGACAGGTTTTGAGATCGAACACTGAACAGATTAGACCATCCTGCACACAAGTCAACCTTGCGCTGCCAGACAGTGCAAGGTTGTGCCAAAGGCTTTCCCAGCTTCCAAGGAAATCTAAGTTCACTTGAAGGAAAAGGAATCTTGTTGACAGGTGAAGGCTGTGACTGGAAAACATCTGGCAGTTTAACTTCCTAAGCTGTGATCCTTTTAAGAACCACAAAGCCCAGCAGAGAAAATAATTTGTTCAACAGTGGTCTGAATCAGAATTACTTCTGTGAATCAAGAACTGATGGCCTCAAACCCCGATGAAGTCTTAGAGGTGAATTCCTTGTCATACTAACACTTTTTGACATTGATGCAACAGACAATTATTTCTGTAAATACTGTACACATTGTGTGTATATATTCAGGTGCCCTTGTGCATTGATGAAAATCCTGATGTCAAGTTGGAGAGTTTTTCTGGGATTTTGAAGGCAGCAAGTATTTTTCTAAGCCCTGACACCATTTGCAACAGACCTCATGACTCACCCTCTGGCTAATTTCCTAAGGTAGTGTCGAGACACTACACTTCATTCAATGTCAGCTCTAAAACAGGCTTCCCTTGGGGATCCTAAGAAGCCACACAGCCTGGATTACAGGATCTTGGAGGGGTCTAGAGAGAGGTATAAGAGCACCTGCTCTTTTAATCAGGGCCACAGTCTGCAGTAACTAAACAGGCAAAACTAAAAAAAAAAAAAAAAAAAAAAGGAAATAAGTGTGAAGCTAGAGGGCAAGCTGCAGAAATCAAACTAAAGCTTCAAAGACACAGTCAGGAAAAAGAAAGAAAAAATTCGTTTTGGGAATCTATTCTGGTGTCACATTGCATGAAGCACTGTAAATTTCTTTTCTTGGTGTTCCACAATACTAGGACTTTGATGCTTTTAATTTTAACTTAGCAATATTAGTAGGCTGTGAGAACATGTTTTTCATTGATTTCTCTGGTATAGTCTCAATGGCAAAGACCCTGTCACTCTTTCATTGAAATTCATTATATGCATTTCTCTTCATGGTAGTTCACTTTTGCAGAAGGGGAATTGAGCTACTCTGACTTATCCCCAGGACACACAATAGTGGACGGAAATAACACCCAGGCTTTGTAAAAGTTCTTAGTACAATTACTTTTTGCTTGAGGCAATGAAAGGATCAATAAAACGTGGGGATTTGGTGTGAAAACCTCTCATTTCTTGGCCTGTATCAGTCCTTTTGGATTTTCACTGTGGAGGAGGAAATAGTTAGGGGAAGTCATGTGAAGTCTACACTGGGGGGAAAAGAAAAAATTACAATTTGGCACAGAAGTACCAAGCCTTTGAGAAAAACAAAGTTTGTAAACCAGGTTAGTTGGAAGCCACATATTCCAAACAATCACAATCAAATACAGAGGTCCAAACATTAATAATTAACTTCCAATGTTAACCAAATATTTGTTTCATATTTCCTCCAAGACTAAAGTGCTGCTTCCATGGGTAGGAAAAAACCTCTCGTTTTGCTATAAAAATGACAAAGTTTTCCTACTTTCCTTAAGATGAAAACATTTAATTTGGGGGAAAAAAAATGTGGTAAGCACAAAATTCCACCATGCATCAATTCTGCAAAACTTTTCAATCTTGCAGGTTTAGAAGTTAGGGCTTGGAAAGAAGAAATGAGTCCAGTGCTCAATAGAGACTGCTTTAGATATTCTTGCTTTTGGATCTTCTGCTGCTACAGCGGACTCCAACAAACCTATGGCCCTAATATTTAAGGGAGGAAGAATTTTGAAGCACAAGTTCTTAAACTTTTCTATGAAAGAAATAAGACAGAAAAGCAAAGCTCCCTTTTTGCAGCAAAACTGTGCATGATGAATAATTTTGCAAACTTTTAAAGTCAGAGTATGTTTGATGACATGTTCTGTCAATAAAGTCACGTGGTGGTTTAAACCCAAGACTGTGTTTTAGGGTAAGCTCTGCCCCTTCTGAAGTGAACTGCCCTAATTTGTTCATTATTTCAGTAAGACAGTTTTGGGCTGGTCTTTGGCATTTGACCAAAATGACTCTTTAAATTATGGTCTTATATTTGTAGTACTCTTGTAACAGATAATTTGCAAAATGTAATATACAAGCCAGAATGGTGTGTCTACAGTCATTGTTGAAAACTTGGAATAAAAAAGAAATCAGAATTCTGAGTTGCATCTCAGTAGCTCTATAATCACATTTGGCCATGATAATAAAGGTTGATACATTCTTTGATACTTGGTACTATTCCCCAATGACATAAAGCAGAAAATTCATGACATTTCACTAATTAACTTGAGCACTTCATTCCGTAATATAACTAAAACTTTAAGCATGCTATTAATATTCTCCAAGAACTCAACATATGAAAATGACTGAAAGTGTTTCCAAACACACTTTAAAGGCAAAGGCTAGTTTGTTATAGCCTAGATACTAAGGCTGTATTACACAACTGTACTGGTGCATTTCACACTAATACCATGGTCCAGAAAACCCCAATCCAGGCAGGAGGCTGAGCACTGTGAATAGCAGAACCACTGTGACCCTCTTTAAAAAAATGGCACTGTACCTGGGCAAATGGTACAGGACTATATGACTGAAAGAGCAGATTTTCCAGTAATAGATATGGTTTCACATGAACTTTAAATCTCCTGTTTTCAATTAGCTTGTTTATTTTACCATGCATACTAATTTAAAATTGTAGTTAAGCCACATTTAAATAGCATTTGCTAATTAGTAAATTGGAACCCAGCAAATCAGATGCAAATTACTGGTTTATATACACAATGTGAACACCCTTGGCTCCATTTTTCCAGCAGTGTTATTTAACTCAGGAGATCTGAAAGAGCACAGGATGCAAACCTCCCTCCATGGCACAGCTGGGGTAGGGAGTTGCTTGCTTAGTCAATTGTTTCAACAATTAAATGAGCCACTTTTGGCTCAAGTCAAAATGGTTATACTTAAGGAGAAAAGTATTTTCCTATCACAATAATCCATTAAAAGTTATGACAGATAACTTGCTAAATGCATCAATATTCAGACTTTTGTAGAGAAAGACAGAGAGGCAGACAGATCAGCCGTGGCCTCACTGGCACTGTCTCAGCCCTCAGTCCTTGTGCCTCACCAAAATACAATGGTGAATCTTGGCCAGGAGGCCTCATAGCTGCTTTGTTCTTAAATACAAATAGTACTTTTCCTTCCAAAAAGGGGTAGGTATGCTTCCATCTTCAAACTGCATTGGGTTTAATAAATGCTAGGCACAAACAGGCAATAAATTCAGAATTGTCTTTTCACAGTTCTAGAAAACATTAAGTAATGCAAGAATAATGTCCTTTTTGGCTTTTTACTTATGCCCATGGGAAGTAGGAATGAAGTACAACCAAACCACTCCCTATGTATTATGGAATATGGCCAGGGCAGGGTACCTGACCCTGAGGGCTTGCTGTGCACCAGGCACTGTGCTGTGACTGCTGACACAGTGTGGGGCTTGAGCCAACCTCTTCATCCCTAAAGACACATGTCCAGATATTAATCAGAAAAAAACACTGAATGGGAACAGGGATTGCATGGAATGCCACCTCTATCCTTTATTTTGGAATTAGAGAAGAAAAAAAAAAGCATTAAATATTTTCCAGATTGGAAATGCAGAATTTATTTCCATGAACAAATCAAAGCCTTGTTTTGACTTATAAATGCATTGAAGACTGAGAGAAGGAGTATTTCAAATTTCAGTACTACTTCTTCACTTTTTCCAATGACTGTTGCAACAGCCATCCTGTATCTTTTTTTTCAAGGATGGGGAACTGCTGGCAGAGAAATATTTCTAAGAGCTGAGTGGCAATTTGAGACATCACATTTGCTTGCTAAGGCTACTCCCTTTTTACAGTCTCAGGCAAACCAACTGTAAGCCAATAATTTCATTTTTAATTCCTCACTTGTTACTCACACGTGGATAAGTTCCCTGAAAAGTGTCCACTGAGCTTTTAGTTTTAAAGTGTGGAAGATACAGATCTCAGCTTTAGCCTCAAGCCCTTTCCCTCAATGGCTGTCAAAATAAAGTATAACAGAACTCCACCTGAAATTGACTGTGTTTCAGCAAAAGTCAAGACATTTCACGCTACAGAGGAGATAACCTTGGAAAATTCCCATGTTTCATGACAAGAGAGGCCAGTTTCCCTTCTGTTTAGAAACTTTGTCTAAAAAGAGACTAGGTCATGTTCAATTGTGCATATTATTTTAACAGATTGCCTTCGCAGCAGGAGAGATCTTCTTGTTTTTAAAATAAATTCCTAACAGCTTCGGTTGCGGCCACCTACAGACCAGATTTCATGCAAAACCACGAGTCCCTGTTTGAAAGGAGACGCAAGGGAGCTGTGAAGAGAAATAACTAAGTAACTAAGATGCGGGGATCAAAACGTGCCAAAATTCACAAGGGAAACAACAGAAAACAAGAGGGCTGATAAAAGGGAGGTGTATTACTGGTATTTCCCTTTCAAACACATGGCAAAGAAATTTGCTAAAAGGTCTCCCTGCTAGTAGGACTCCCTGCAGTACAGAGAGTCTTCCTAAACGTAGCTACAATTTTAAAAGGACTGGAGATGTTACCACATAAAAGGTGGCGATGTAGATCTTTTTTTATCTCTTACCAAAGTAGAAAGAAACGCTGGTATTTTTGAAATTTGGTGTACTATGAGGCAGCTGAGGTGCGCACTGACAAACCCTGAGTGAAATTTTAGGGACTGACTCTGCCTGAATCTTGTGAGTCCCACCAAAGTCAGGAGTGGTTGTACACACACCTCAGCCTTTCTAGGGCTGGTGTCTTGCTGAAACACAAGCCTGCCCCTGCTGCACATGTCACTTCAGCCTTTTAGGTCGGTCCTTAAAAGGGAACATCCAAATCAACATGAAAATTTAGGTCAGATAATGTAATCTAAAACCTGGATTAAACTAATAAACTTCAAAGAAACAGATTATCTTTCAGCCAGATGTGTTGGGGGCAGGCACCGACAGCTGGGTGAATTTGAAACATGGGCTAAAAGCCAACAGAAGGTGGTGAGACTTCTCCTTTTGATAGTTGAGTGGATTTAATTTGGGCCAAACCGCCCTCATCCTACATGTATCCTATGCACTGTTGCCTTCTAGCTTCCAGGAATGCACATAACACGAGCTCTGGAAGCTTACAAACAACTGTGGTGCAGGAGGCGGCCCAAAACTCTTTCTCACCAGCTCCTTAAATTAGTTGAGCCTCAAAGCAAGCACACAAGGATGTGACAAAGAGTCCTGTGCACGAGCTGTCACTGCCATCCAATGCAAACGTGGTGATCAAGGACCTTCAAACAAGTGAAATGTCTTTCAGTGAAAGGAATAAAAAGATGAAAGATATTTTGATAAACAGAAAAAACAAAGCTGTCACCTGTGTGGAAGATAAATTTGGAGATTTTTTCCTAGTTTGATCTGGTGTTCTCTGAGCAAACCAATGGCATTACCTATACCCTATATTGTTAGGAAAAAGGTCCCTTTAAAGTCTTCTATGACATGTCGACTTAGGAACTGCACAGTTACAGGAAAAGACCTGCGAGTAACTTTGCATTTTAGGTGACCAACCAAAAAAACCTCACTCTTTGAATCTGTAGGCAGGAAAAAACTAGCCTGGCTTTGCTGTCTGGTTTATTTACAAAACAGGAGTTGAAAGGCACTGAGAAATAGCCCACATGAAACACATGAATAGCATAATGACAAACAAGACAACATATGAGCCAGCAGAGCGCTGAACGGCAGTGTAAAAGCCAGATAACCCTCTATAACACATTCAACCAAAGAGACAAAGTACCATGATGAAGGAAAAAAGCAGAAAAGAGCAAAAACAATAATCATAAAATATCAATCATTTGAAACCCTACAGTGGCCAGGTGAAGAGAGGTAAAGCTGGCCATATTTTCAGGAACATGGAAGGCATTTTGGATGCTCTCATTAAAATAAATCTGGTTTTTTCCTAATGCTGGAGTTCAAAGCATGAGATTTTTTCATCTTTCCCTTTTTTATTTCCTCTGCTTAGTTCCCTGTGCTTTGCAATATCATCTCTGCTTTGTGCCTTCCATGCAGCAACAGCATATGCGCCTTCAAAAAAAGGAAAAAAACCCACCACCACCCCAAAGCAGTCTCCTGCTAGGGCTTGTACACCAGGGGACAGATAGAGACCAGCTGTGGGTATCCAGCACACTGAATCCTGCAACCAGCTCCACCTTACAGAACAGGGAGTCACTCCTATTTCCATCCACATAAAATAAACACCGAGTTTTGACCAAGACCATATCCCATTTCACTCACATTTAATTAAACCAACACAGGAGCTACCAGCTGACCAATATATATGATTTGTTGTCCTTTGGTACTACATAAAACAGGACAGAGCAGCATCCTGCACCTCCCATTGTAACCAACACTGCCTCCTCCTCCTGCCAGCAGTCCCCATGTCCCAAGAAAAATGTAGGAACAGACTTTTCTGTCAGGCCAGCTCCACTTAGCATCAGAGCTCTTCTGAAGTACCCCACTGTTCCCTGAACAATGCAGGAAAACTGGGGACACTGTGATAAGATAAATTACTGTGAACGTTTCTTCGGTGAGCAGGAGCCAGATGGCCCAATGGCACCGTGCTGTTGGGTCTACAGCTCCTGTGGATTTCAGGGCATCTTGTGGCAAAAAGGTTGAATTTACCTGCTATTGAGATCCAACAGAATCCATTATCTCTGCAGCTCACCCCAGGCTCAGGACACTGCAGCACTGGTCATCTCTGCGCTGAGCACTTGCGATCTGTGGAGCTAAGGGAGGCAGAGCAGAAGAAAGGAAAATAATTATGCTCAACATCAAGAACTGGTCCCTGAGGACCAGATTCATACATTAAATCATGCGTGGACTTGTTTTCTGAATTAAGACCTAGAAATAAGGGGTCCAGACTTGCAAACACTTTCGGGTGTCACGGTACTGAGCACACAGAGCAGCCACCTTCTCACCATGCAAGTAGTACAGGGGAGCCCTGAGTCAGCTACCTGGGATGTGTGTGCTACCTACAAGGAGAACTAAACATACAATATCCCAGCAAAACCCTATAGATCCTAGGGAAAATCATGACTATCTGTCAAGTTCCCTTGAAGAAGGAGTCTGCTGTGACCTGAGCAGTGTCATTCCTGGTCTGAGGCGAGATGGTTTCCTATCAGGACAGGTGTTCACCTGTAATTGTCCCCAGACACTTGCCTCCAGGCTCTTCCTCTGACTGCCATAAGCTCAGAATTGAACCACAGAAGCCAGATACCAAGCTAGGAGCCAAGACAGACAGCCAAGAAGAGAGAGAGGCCTCTCTCTGAGCTAGCAGGGATTTCCTGAGGACAAACCTGAAATCTCACCCTTTCCAGATACTAAAGCTAGAGGAATATACCTGCTTTGAGGAGCTTTGCCCCTATTTCCTCTCCTCAAAACCATTTCCCTCAACCACCTTCTTCAAAGCCAAGTAAAATCCTCTCCTTCCTTTCTTTGAACAAGCACCACTATCCTCATCTTCAGTATCTGACTCTTTAAAGTAATCACAAAAAGCATGGTGTAATTTACTCTCAGTGCTTTTCAAGCTCACACTTGTGTACCCAATATTCTAAGCAATATTTTTAACAGAGGCTATGCTTATCCTTAAAATCAGGGCTGAGAGACAACAGGTAGCCAGCATCACCCAGCAGCAGGACTGGGATCCTCACCCTTTGACACAAATCCTCTCAGTTTGGGCAGTTTATCCTGCTGAGACCTTCACCTCAAATAAGACACTTAACCTGACAGGACAGATTCAGGTGACTACACAGTCTCATATGGTAAAAAGACTAAAACCGCATATAACTTCTGCAGGTTTTTAAATGGTGAATGAATGGGGAGGAAGGGAAGCAGCAGTGTCTTTTGAAAACATGCAAGGATCTGCTTCACCAGATTTGAAAATTGCGGTCTGAAATAGAACTGGATGCTCTACTTGGAGACTCGTTTTTCCAGGGGAAAAAGGATCAACATGTTTTAAGACAGTGCTTTGTAAACCTTGCATGTAGGCAGCTGCAGTCTATCATATCTAGTTCTCTTCTGGACTGATTCTCCCAGAAAGGTTTCATCAGCTTACAAGCAGCTAGGTTGTTGTTTCATTTCCCCTTAGGATTCTGCTGTGTGTCAAAGTAAGAAATTGAGATAAACAAGAAAACGTGGAGTAAAGTTTAAGTACCTCTGCTGTGAAAGCTGTTAAATGAGAAACAGGCATTGCAGACTGGAAGTGTCAATTAGGTACTGGTTCCATTGGGAAATGACATTTTCACATTGTTTCTGCCTTCTGGTTTGTTGTTGACAAATTTGAGCTTAGAAAAGTTATCCCCTAGTTACATGTATTGCTGACATCCTTCCTTTGCAGGCTTGCCAGCACAGACATTTCACATGAAACTTATTTGTAGCTATCATTTTAAATTAATAAAAAAATTCAAATACTGTAATAAAAATATAGATTGTCTCCTCACTTACTGCTAATCTGGGGTACTCAGTTGTCAGAACGAAGTAATGATTTCAGGAATCTCTAGCTTTTGTCACCCAAATATAAGTATTTCAGTGAGATCTGATCTGTGATTGACAGACCCGAAAAGTCTCCCCTGCAGTTTTACATTGTATTGCCTTTGCAGGAAGCGGGGGGAGTGGGGGAAAAGAAAAGAAAAAAAAAAAGAGTCAGGATGACTGGAAGCAAAACATCCAGTGAATGTTTTACAAAATCTGAAAGTCCAAAAACTGAACATAATTTCACAGTTTTCCAGAAGTGCTTTTTAGGAGCTGGACTCATTCTTGAGAAGATGCCTTCTGCCACGTGGGGCAGGTAATTGCAGGGAGAGTGCCATGGTCCTGCCTTCGGGCCATGAAAAGACCAGTGGAGAGTTGTGATCCTTGACAGTGCTCTGCTGCAGGAGCAGCTTCTGGAACAGGGACATGCTCTGTTCCCAACCCCACAGCAGACAGACCGCTAAAAGGTTTTTAGCCCAGCACAAAAGGCTTTGCAACAATAACAAATCAATTCATACAGAGACTCAGCGTATGAAAAATGGCTGATTGTCTCCTGAGCGGCTGAAAAGGTGTAGCTGAAATTGAAATTCTGTCCTCTAATTCTATCTCCATATGCCATTGTAATTCCATCAGTCTCCTTTCACCACTCGCTCCTGGACTCTCTCAGCCTGGGATTTCTTGTATTACTTAACCCCATAGTTATATCTGAAATGAGGAAAGAGACTTGTTCTTGTAACATGTGGCATCATGCCACTGAGCTTCCCAAGGACCAAAAATACACCAGTGCCAGGATAATTGGAATGCATTGCCACCAATATAACAGTCCGTGTTTCTGCTGCATCTGCATTCCACGTGGACTGTGAATTTGACAAGCTCCTTTAACATTTCCAACAACTTTGAGAGCTATTATATTCCGATCCCTACAGAGCAAATTTTGTAAAAGAGAGGTGTATCAATCTACAGCTAAGGGTTGGTTAAGAAAGGCAGAGCTTTCCACAGAGAGGAATATAACAGTGAAGACACAAACTTATTTTCAAAACTTTCAAGCATACATTTTGTCTAAAATAAAGTTTGCATTTCCCCTTCAAGAATGCCATTAAAGTCCAAGGAAACTTGGGAACACGTACTTGAATTACAGCCACAAAAGACTTTGGCAAAGTTCAGTTACTGACAAAAATTAAAAGGGGAGAATTTCCCTGCAATATCTCCCCCACACACCTACTAAAACAGAGAGGATAGGAACCCCTGGCAGAAGTCCCAGATAGAGCAGAAGTCTCACAAGGCTGTTGGAAAGTAACAAAACATGTGTCAACTCAGAACAGGCAAGTGGGCATGGACAGATCCAGAGAAAAGCCATGGAAACTTATCATGAAGCAGGACTGAAATAAGCCAGTTCAGGGCTGTGCAGGAACGATGGACAGTGCCCTCCAGAAAGGCAGGCTAACAGAGGAGTTCCTTTCTTGCTCATTTCTTAAGGAATTTTGCTGTATCACTGTAGTAGAAAGTAAAACACAGTTCTGTAATGGGATTTTTCCTCCTAAGCACTGCCATTGTGCAGAACACAATCAAAATAAATCTGGCAAGAAAGTGGAAGTCCAATATACCGTGGGGCACAAGAAGACAAGCAGTCTCTTTTCTGCAGTCAGCAGCCTGTACAGTTTCGTTTGGTTAAATCCTTCAGATGACTGCAATTTCTGTGCTACAAGCCAAAGTTTCTGTTCTTCTGGACAGACAAACCCATATCTTTGCAGTGTGGATGTACATTGACTGGCTAGTGAAAAATTTCCATAACCAAAATGCGAATTTGAAGTTTCTTTCTTGTGTTAACACAAAATAACCCCAATGCATGGACCTCCAGATGCAGCACTCCATCAGTGTTTTGGGGAACAGGATCTATTGACATTTTGGATCTGGTTTGACCTAAAGCCATTCAAACTAATTCTCAGTTAGACAACGAGAGCATTATACATGTTTCATACATTTGAAGCTATGTCAAAGGTGCTGCAGTCAGAAACAGCCTTTATAATATGGGATTCAACAGCAAACAAATACTTCCAGATAGCACTCTTTATGGAGCTAAATGGTCAGCAGAGCTTATCCATATGCTCATACACTGGAACCAGATGGTCACATTGTTAGGCTTAAACTTGACAGGGCAAGATAAATAGGATACACATCTATCCTGTGTGTTTCTTTTTCAATTTCAGGCTGCCTATTACAACAACAGCTACTAAGGTCTATTCAGCCAGAAAAGAAGAGATATTAAGCTATCTAGAAAGTGGTACAAAAACATAATATTCGAGTTTGAATTCTAAGCTATGAATGCATATGAGTCTAAAGAAGAGACCTTCCCAAGGTCATCTTTCTCCGGAAGAACATTCCTTTCCTTTGAACTGACAATTCACCAGGCATGAGGAATTCTCCAAAGAAGAGTATTTAAGCCTATACATAGTTTTGAATGTGCGCAGAAGGCACTATCACCATTATATCTGTCCACATTCTTCAGTTGAGCACAGTTTAATGCTTTGATCGACTTAAACATCATTATGGTACAAAGTAGTTTTGTGGAATCGCCTCAGCACCCACTTGGTTCCTGCACTCATCATCTGAATGAGTAGATGGAAATAAAAAAAAAGTTACCACTAGGAGTGAATTGTGTCCTATTAATGTGCTTGGACAAGACACAAAACATTAGAAACAATTCAAGGGTTCTCACCATACGCTGCATACAATCTACACATTTTGACCTTGAGTCAGCACAAGCAGTTCAGATACATTACTTAAAAATGAACCAACCTCTGTCTTTGAAATTCCAGTCCTAATATGAGCTACCGATTCTGGTTTTGCATAGCAACTGTCAGCAGTCTATACATTTTCACTTAAAAGGAGAAAACTGGTAAGGCAGAAAGCTTTTACTTAATTCTAGCCACCCTCTCTCCTCTGAGTAAAACCAGCCATGTTTCCTAGAATATTTTGTCTCCTCTTTCTTGCCATTAAGGCTGTCATTTTTTTTTTTGTCATGCAGGCAGACAACAAGGGAGCCTATGGCCTATTTTTCTATGATGAAAACCTTGCAATTACAGCAAAGAATTCCCAGCAGAAATCTGTGAAAGCAGCACCACAACGCTTGCACTGGAGTGCTACTCCTGGTTGTTCACCCCTCTTACCTCCTTGCAGGCCTCTGCTCACAAGCCAGAGGGGTTATTGCGTTCTTATTGTATTCAATAGATTTTTTTTTTTAGGTCAGCTCTTAAAACCCATGTAATTTGCAGAACATGAAAACAGCATATTAACACACCTACTAATAAGATTAGGGTTTCCAGTGTCTGCCTGCACCTTTGCAAGGCACAGACAGTAAGGCAAGCTGTACTTCGCTGTTCTGATTATCCCTCAGCTGCAAATAGTGCACAGAGCCAAAACATTATCTTCCCTTTAAAAAGCCTCCAAGGGCTTGTAAAGCCTACTGAAAACCATGCCAGTCTGAATTCAATACACTGCCTCTACCTTATAGGCTGCCAGATTCATTAGCAAGTTTTTAACTCACCTTATTGTGGCTGTTGCGTGAGATACAAGCGACTTCATATTGCTGGTAATGTTCTCCAAGCAGTCTGATGCTAGCTTTGCTTTCCCTATTGATTCTTCTCACCTGCCAACATTGATTTTTTTTTTCCCTTTTCCACATTTCTGTTCTGACGGTAAAGCCATGGCATTTGCATTAGCTCCTTTTTTGTGCCCCAGGATCATCTGTGGAGAAGCAGGGAACATATTGCCAGCTGAGTTACTGAGGTGAATGAAAAGGGTCCAGAGAGAGTAACTGATATTGTGCTGTCCTGTGCATCACACAGCAAGGGCATCTCAAATACATACAATATAAATATTCCTGTGTGCATAGATATACATAAAATACTTACTGGTAAAGAAGAGAGAGCATTTTTCCTTTCCATGTGAAAAATATTCTTGCTTTATGGAAGAGATTTTATACTGAACACATTCAGACACCGCCACAGCATGTCATAGCTCGCCTCTGGTGGCCCATACCTAATGGATTGCACTCAAGCTGTTCTAGCCTATGCCAAGGCCAAAACAATGTCAGTCTCAAATCAGGGAACTACAAGCCCCCCTTCAGTCTTTCATTTGTACCCAGTAAAAACTGGGGGCATCTGAAAATATTGCCCTGAAAACCTTGAGGCAGTTTACTCCAGTTTTCAAAGTAGCCAAATAGGACTGTCATTCGTGAAATGCTAATGAAAAAGGTTCAGCCTGTTCTGATGTGCCCCTTCTTACCATTTCCAAGCCTTTTCCATCCAGTATCAGTGTTGACACATGTGAAAGCATCATTGCCTCTCTATCTAGCTTGGGAAAAGGGAAGAATGTTATTCCCTTGTCTTGTACAGAGATTGGGTGTACAGGAATGAATGAACCATGAAAATTCCTAGGACGTACTAAACGCTGAAGCGCAGCCTGGGCTCCTGGGAATGCAGTCACTGGGCCCTGTGCTCCCCCTCAGAGCTGTTCTTCTGTGAATCAGTGTGCCACCTTTGAAAAGATTACAAGTCCAGCACTGCAGTCATTGAACATTTTGAACACTCTGAAACAACTACCGAATCTCACCAACTGTTTTAAAAGCTGCAGCAAAGGTTCAATAGTCTCGATTTGTTCCAAGAAAGCTTCAGCTTGAACAAAACTCTCACAGACCGCAAAGAGAACAGCAACATCCAGCCCTCCCTTGGAGGACGATCCTGGTACACCACTAGGACCTGGGTAACTCTACTTTCAATTATCTCATAGGAAAACCATGAAGAGAATATTAAACAAGTGTTAAACATGATGAAACATTTCTTTCTGTTTAAATGAGCTTCTTTAATTTTGTCTCTCAGGTGGATAATATGAAGCTTGAAGACATGATTATCAGAGCATAAGGAAAAAATAGGAAGGCCTTCTAAACTCTAAGATGTTTTAAAATTGCAATGGCCATATCCTACTGATTCCTAAACACATAACACACTCTGGAAATGGGAAGGATACGGTCTGAGGTCCTTTTTATTCTTTTGTCTTTGGACAGTCCATCTCCTACATTTAACTGCCTCAAGATGCAATTTGACGCTGCATTTCCAGGTTTCACATATTAATATACTCCAAGAACAGACCCACAAGTACCTTTCTGTGCATCCTATCCTTCCTGCGTGTCCTGTCCTTCCTAATTCCAGAAACACAATCCCATAAATATGTTATCATCTCGCCACTGGGTGAAATGGTGTCTCCAAGTGCTTCTACCATTCCTGCCAGTGAAGCCTCAGCTTCGTGAAAGGTTTTCTGTGGTAATATCAAACAACTGCAGAAGTCACACCACTACTGCCAAATGTTGGGAAAGAAACTGAAAAGGAAAAGTCTGAGTGAGCATGAGAGTCAGGCATGCATCTGAACACTATCATAACTTCTCAAATTTCATAACCTTCAAATTGTAAGGTAGACAGCTTTTTTTTTAACCCCAGCAAAGGAGGCAAAAGGTCCATGTTAAAAACACTCCACACAACATTTTCAAAACTGCTTTTGCAAACAGAACAAAGCCTTATATATCAAGTGATATCAAGTTACTTTTCCATATTATGCAAAAACATAGATACAAAATACACAGTAGCTAATCTCAAACATATTCTATTTACCTCAGGAAATCTTTACATTTACTATCCCTACAAAAGTCTAAGCAGTGTGCTGCCAGCACACTCAAAGTCAGCACCTTCTCCTCAGTTAGATTAACCCTGCACACCAGAGCCCCAAGGAAGGCTGACTATCTGTGAAGATGCCAGTTCCTACAAAAAGGAGCCGGCTGCGAATGCTGAATGCCCCATGGGACTAACACCTCTCCTTTTCCATTAGAATTTCAGTGTCTGTTGCAATGGTTCTCTATTTTCCTCCCCCCTCCCAACTTTACCTGATTGGCCCCCATGGGCAAATGAGACCCGGTTTTAGTGGTACTGCAAAGAGAAAATGTCAAGTGCTCCCACTGAAATACACTTTAGGAAATCAAAACACTGTGCAGAAGAAAAGCAAAAATCTTTCAGTGGCAATTACCAAAATATTTTATTTCAGTAAGGCCAGGGGCTTGTGTCCACTACTCACTTAACAGTAAATAAACCAGGAGAAATATTCCAATCCTGAGAGGAGCTGAATACCCAGGAACTCTGAGACACCACCACCCCATCCAGCACCTTTCTGCATCTTTGAAAGTGTTCTAGTTATCTCTTCGTCAATAATCTTTTGCTCTTCTTTGCTCCTGCTGATCCTCTGGTAGGACTGAGGTGGAAGAGTTATCTAAAGATAAGATCATTCTTGTGATTTATTTTTTTTACAGGTACCAGCACATTTGAGTAAGTAGCACACCTTCAAATATTTGAAAGCTATCGTGATGTGCTTTGGAGAGTAGAGAGCAAAACTCCACCTGCTATGCTGAGCTTAGTTTCTATTTTAAATAAACTAACAGTTTTCTTCTACCTCCCCATTGCTTCTTTTTAATATTTAAAGGGAAAAGCAAATTTCCCTTAAGGAACCAAATGTGAGGAATAGTAAAAAAAAAAAAAAAAATCTTTATATTGTTAAATTTTGACTCTAAAATGAAGGGAGGTATATATTAAGGAAAATAAAAAATATTTAGACATAAATTTGCATAGTAGAGGTGTCTGGAGATTACTTTCCGTCTTTAAATTCTGTGAAACAATTTATACTGTGATACTTAGACAAATTCCAATCTCTAAAGAAAACAAAGACAGAGAAAATATGTGTTTCTGAAGTGTCCCTGAAAATTTATAAATTATTATTTATTATGAACTTTCTGTTTAAAAAAAAAAGGGTGGGGAAATCTATTACAGAAGGCATGGCACTTCGTAAGTGTGCTTTTTGGATGCTTTGTTATACATCTATTGATTTTAAGTACAGATTTTACACAATGCAAGCACTTAGGATATTTCTCATTTTTAAAAATTCATATAGGAAGCAGAGAGATAGATTTCAAACTGAACACAACACATATTTGTAAAATAATTGCGGTTTATCGACCAAACCCATTAAAGGCACTGCAGGCAACAGTCCTCACTGAGTTATTGATTCACTTTTCTCTCCCAAAAGCGCAGTTGCTTAGGCTTTGTTCAGTTTACTGAACACGAGGCAGAAGGCACCTTTCCATTGCCACTGTTCCAGTTGTTATTAGACATCACTTTCCTGTGCTGCTTTTGGCAGGAAAGTGTTGGTGTAAGGTGCCTGACAGAGACAAGCACTCCTGACTCAGAGATGCGTTTGCTATCAGCACAAAGACTACAGCTCTGGCCCCAACCAACAGTCTCCTCCATATGCCTGCTTTGCCCTTGCATAGGCATCTTAAAAAATTAGTACGAAGGGCTTGCAACAGCCTGTATATGAAATGGTGACACCCTTGGTACTGCTTGCAACTGAGAAAATCCTGAATTCTGAGCTTCCTGGTGTAACAAAATACATCCACAGATCTCTTTGCACAAAGGGATGTATCTTAATGCGCTGAAAAATCTGAAAGGTACCCAAAGTCAGCTGGGGAGCATCTGCTTTGACCAAGCAGTGAGTGTTCCCGAAGGAATTCAGTGGGGCAGGAGGGCCAGGCATGCAGAGATCTAAATGGAGATGGATACCCAACTCAAAGTCATCTGATTACATCAACAGTTGAATCAAACTGTAAGAGGTTTTAAGAACCAGGTACCCATTTAGCATGAAAGATAGGAGCTCTTCAGCTCCCCCTGCTCTGCTCATGTGAGCTAGAACCATGACTGGATATGTTTCCATGTGGAGATGTGGTGATCACTGCAGATCCTCTGCCCCTTGCCCTTTCCTGCCAGGCAGCAGCTGTTCCTGCTGAGTCCCTTCAAAATGGTCATTGCTTTGGACATTACTGCCATGTGAGATTCAGAAAAACCTCCTGGGAAGGCATCTCGTGGAAATGAAGCTTCTACAGCTTTACTGAAGCTATTTCAGAAACCTTCCACTGCTGTAGTCCAGTGATTCCTCTGCAGATTGGACACAGCTACTGTAGCCCATAGAGGAGAATTCAGTGTGTTGCTTCTTGTTCATCCTGACACTGTTAGGTGGAGGAGTTACCAGATAAGTGCCACGCTTTGTAACTCCATGCCGTAACACAGAATGCACTATCCACAATTAAAAGCATGATTACAGGCACTTGTTCTTCAAATTCTTTTTCCAATTGCAGATCAAATGGCAAAAGCATGCATGATCAACTATCAAGATTAACTATCAAGATTAACTACCAAGAATAAAGTCAGATTTTGATCTCATTTCCTGGAGAATGGAATGGAATTAACTGCTGGAATGGAATTAACCAGTGCATCACATCTTGACATGTAAGTTGAAAAGACAGGTTAGGGATCTGTGTCTTTGCCATGTGCTGTGGATGACAACGTTTGCACAGCGAAAGCAGCAATACAACCAGCACAGGCCACAAACTTACTTACAGGTAGCTTTTGATTAGCTTGATGTCTGCCTGAATTTCCTCCAATTCATTTTAAAAGACTGCAGATAATGAAAAAAACAGAATTGCTGTGCTGTACAGTAACTTCAGAATGAAAAGCACCTGCTCCTAGTGAGAAAGTGTTTTCATAAAGTAAACCATTTGCCACTCCACATTTTATTGACTAGGTGGCATCAGGTTCTCAGTCTTTACTCAGTTTTCATTGCTCTTGCCAGATCCAATCCCATCCCCACACCATTTGCCTCAGGAGATGATCAGCATCAAACTCCTCTGTTGCTAAACAATCATTTGATCTGGGAGAACTCCTTCAATGGATGTGCCCAGATCAAAAAACCAAAAAGCTCCCACTCTCTGTACTGGTTAAAGAACTTCCACTGACCACGAGGAAATCAATGCTATGGAAATATGATATGCCAGCAGAACTAACACACAGTGCTGCAGCTGTCGAAAGGAAAAGAAGGACAGGTCAGGCCATGGCAGAACTGTCTGCTCTTTGGATTAGAGAGAAAAGTGTCAGCTGAGAAACATGCTAAAAAAGCAGCTAAATCAGGTGGCTTTGCTCTTTCAAAGCTCAGGAACACCAAAGAGAAACAGCCTTAGAACCATTTTAATACATTACAGCACTAAGGAACCTGCCAAACTACTCAACTGTAAAATAAACATGCAGGGTTTTTTTTACTTGCAGTGTTGGGGTAGAGGGATGAGAGCAGGTTCCTCTTACAAAAAACGAAGAGAACAGAGTTTTCAATTCAAAACTAAGGGTGTAGGAAATAAAAGTAATAAGATAATGTACTAGTTACTTTAAAAAGGCACTTAGGTCCTCATTTTATAAGCTCACAGTCAGTGCTTCCATCCTGACAGGTACGACTGGAAGCAAACGCTCTGCCTGATATCGGCAGGCACTTGAAGAACCAGGCAGTAGGGCAGGCACTTGAAGAACCCCACTCTGTAACCTCCCTGATTGGTTTACTTTGAGGGAGGAAAAACACAAACTGAAGGGTAGCATAGGACATCTAAGCAGAAAATGGCTAAAAAGGGAGGGAAAACATTAAAGACAAACAGCTTTCATGGCATATGTGCAGAATAAATGAGAGTTTTCCAGCTCAGATGTGGGGAGCTGGGGGAGCCAGGACTTATAAACTTTCATCAGTCACCAGATGAGCAATGAGCGCTTTACTTTTGACTTGTGATAGCAGCTTACTCCTATTCTTCCTTTTGCAATAAATTACAATGTTTTGAGCCTTGGTCTATTCCTCCAGGCATCAGTGGCTGAGAACTGACTGCATGGCAACAAACAGAATGGACGGAATGCCACAAAACTAACAGAAACAGTCACTTGAATGCCTTAGTGAATTCACATCAACAGTATTTACACCCATTTCATGTTCTCTCCCGCTGAACACACTAGAGAATGTGACTGTTGGCAGGAACCAGGCAAATGAACAGTGAATAATAAGCTCAAATAGAGACTATTCGCAGGAACTGAGTTTTGAATTTGCATTCAGGTCAGAAATGGTGGTGACAGCAGCCTCTGCTCACCCAAGCAGAGACAGACAGAGACCATGGCTTCTCTGACCGCTTTTCTGCCTTTCAAAACATTCCCTCAGATGGGTACAGACCCCACCTTACTTTATTCCATGAAATTAAGAGATGCAACACTCTGAGCAGATTCAAGGAAAAGATGAAAAGAGATACCTGTCAGAAAGATGACTTGTTTTCAAATGGCCTGTCTACATCTGGTACAGGGACATCTGTAACTGCATTAGTGGCCATTAGGAGTGGAAGGCAGCACTTAGCAAGGAGCTGCTAAGAAGTCCTGCAAAACAGACAAGAAAGAAGTGCTTTGTATCCAGCCTCTTTAGTTCGCTGACGTCTTGAAAGGAAGCCAGGCTGTTTGTACTTGGAATATCCTCGTTTTTGTAATGGTAAGCTTCATCAGTTGTGTCTGCTTTAAGTGATTTTAAAACCCAAGATAGAAAAGAAACTGAGAGACTTTATAACTCTCAACCCTTCTTTAGCTGCACAAAATTTGGGGGGAAAAATGTGCTTTGCAAAACTCTGTCAAATCTTCCTTTGGCTTCTTGAAACTGTGGTTTTGTACTGTTTTCAGTGACTGGAGAGAATTCCCTCACTTAACTGCCTTGTCACAGGAGATCAATGCAATGTGAGAGCTGCAAGAGAGGGAACTTGGCTTCCCTGGCTTTGTTCAAGGTAATTCAACCACTTCCTTTGAAAGAGCCCTCTGGCACCAGAGCTTTTCCACCAGAGAAATTATTCCCTCACTGTATTTATCCAGAGGTGGTACCAAGTCTTTCCTAAAAGCATCTAAAATCTTAAGCTGTTTAGAGAACTCTCAGCAAAAGCTGACTATTCCTTCTCTCCCCCTGCCTTTACTGCTGCTCCTATGACTCCTTCCCACCTGTACCTAACCCACATGGAACGCAGAGACACTCAGGTGCACCTCTTACACTGCTTTGCCTGGGAGCTGCAGTGATTTACTTCATCTGGGGGAAGGTTTCCCTCCTTCAGGGAGGCAGCTGTGCTCTCGTCTCTCCACAGAAGCAGAGTTAATGCTCAGCCTGCCAACAAGGGTGCTGAGTTTTCACAATGGCTCAGATTGTTTTAGTAATCACTGCTATACCCCTTGGGACTTTCAGGTGATCAGCATATTTTTAGATTGGACTCTGCCGGGTCCTACCCCAACAAAAGTTTCAGGGCTGCATTTACAGCAAAAAAAAAAAACAACAAACCTCTTGTCCTTATTTTTTGAAACAAATTGCCTTCAAAGTCACATTTGGAGCAAAAGTAAATAGCTGTTTCCCATCATTATTTTTCAAGTACAAAACCAGCTGCAGCCCAGAAAAGGACTTTTTGACCTCATTTGAAGGGCTGCTAATACTTATGTCTTAAGTACAGGAGTTACAGTTATGCTTTACAGCAAATTACCTCGTCACAGGGCAATGGATTGGAGCCCTGGATTAATGACCTGTGTATATGAAACTTCCAGAGCTGATAATCAAATAAATCTGTGTGTCTTCTAAACAAACACCAAGCTTGGGGGCATTTCTTCAGTGCAGAGGACACTCAACACACCTATGCATTTATGAAATTGTCCATAACTGTCTTCTTTAGCCACTCCATCAGCGTGAGGTCCCCAAATCTCTGAAGACTATCGATGGATGCTGTTCTTTTCTTCATAGAAGAAAAGAAGACATACTCCTTGTCATGATTACCAATATCTCCTCTCACTCCTGAACTATTTACCACACACTGTACTTTTGTTTTCCCACTAAAATTGCGGCTGTCTCTAATTTGACATCTCAATGTTGCAACCCCAAAAGGGGGGAAGTCACGTTGCAAAAACATGGCAATAGCAATAAAAGAGAACAGACTTTTCTTCTCTGCAAATATCTCATCCATACTTCTGGAAATCATGCTGACAAGAAAGGAATAAAATGTCACAGGCATTTTCTAGCAGATTATGTCTGATTGACCATTTCATATACCCACAAGGCAGTACTACATCTGAGGGGATTCCTTTATTCACTGAAAATTATCAGAGTCAAAACCATTCCTATGATGCTATTTTTCTCTTCTTGCTTTAGTCACCGTATTTCCCTGCTGAGTACACACACACTCATCTGGTCAAATCCTTACACTATATGGATAGCCACAACTTCGCTGAAAAAGGAGAAAAAGTCACAGAATGGTTCAGGTTGGAAGGGACCTTAAAGATGATCTAGTTCTAACCCCCTGCCATGGGCAGGGATACCTCCCACTAGACCAGATTCCTCCAAGCCCCTTCCAACCTGGCCTTGGACAGTGCCAGGGATGGGGCATCCACAGCTTCTCTGGGCAGCCTGTGCCAGTGCCTCACCATCCACACACACAGGAAAGGTCTAAACCTACTCTCTGTGAACAAAGGTATTCACAGACACAGCATATGTGTGCTAAGAAACTAGAGCAAATTACCTTCATTAAAACATGGGGTTGATTAGTCAGTACACCAATAAATGGTGTAGACATCTCAAACTCCTTTCACAACTGTCAGCAATAAATTATATCCAAGTAGTCCAGAGAGGAACAAAACGGACATATGCCAAGGGTCAGCATTAGCCCATCTAACCCAGGAACTGGATTTTCCCAATTGTCTGCCTCTCTGAGAACCCACAACACCCTGAGGAGTAAGTTGTCCAGCTCACATGCACCACAAAGCTCACAAATTCAGTAACTGACTGCTTTTTACACCCCAGCATGACTCTGCCAATCTTCGCTCTGACCTCTTAGCACAGTGACTGACAAATTTATCTAAAGCATGGCAGCTTTGGATTCAATGTTCTTACCATTTTGCAGAGGCTATAAACAAGATCCCAGTTAAATTCCCTAAAGTTTAAACCCAAATGTTTTATCTAGCCTCCCTGTTAACATTGTAAATTACTCCCTGAATCACAGAAAACAAAAGAAAAAAAATTAATTACTGCAAAGCATGCTGAGTGTAACTTCCATCTGGGAGAGGATAAAAAGACACTAAATCCAAGGACATTTATTGTGAGATAAATAAGCCTCAAATCCAAGACTTAGCAGCCAAAGAAAGGAGTTAGCTATCACATAACTTCTCACTCTTACTTACTTGGCTTCAATCAATATTTTGCTGTTCACTGAAAATCAAAAAACTCAGCAGACGGATTGCTGGGGCACTCCACCAGCCCATAAAACATTCAGGCAGTGGTTCTGTCAAGTTTAGGGCAGCAAAATCACATCTCACATATCCTGGATATGAACTCTTAACACTGATGTATTCAGGAAGAAAATAGTGTGGCTCTTCTTTCACCTGTCTAGTGAGAAAGAGCTGTTTCAAGTGCCTGTTTCTGGAAAAATGTAAATCAATATAAATCCCAAGCTTACTTCAGAGCTCAGGACAAGAACCTGGATAGGACTTGGTCTGCTCAGATTAGACACTGCAATATCCTGCATTGAACTGACCGCTTCTCTATAAGTAGCTCAAAGACAATTATACTCTCTCTGTCAATTAGCCATCCCTCACTCTAAGCAATGCATTCACAGCACAGGGCTTAGCAGGCTTGCTTTCACATCTGACTCAGCTCCCAGAATGTCTCGTGTCTCCTTCCTGTTTCTACATCTCAGAATCCATCTTATTTTAAACCCAGAGGTTTTCAAACAATCATAAAACTCTTGGAGGATGCTGCTCCATGCACAATTTAGATTTTCTCATCATTTGGATATTCTACAGGTGTTGCACCGATTCTCCTGAAACAGAGGGAGAGAGGTAGAGAGTAAATGGAGGGGTTATGTGTGTATTTGTATGAGTTATCATCCTCGGTTGGTTGGAGCGTGGTGCTAATAACACCAAGGTTGTGGGTTCGATCCCTCTACAGGCCATTCCTTAAGACTTGGACTCAATGATCCTTGTGGGTCCCTTCCAATTCAGGATATTTAGTGAAATCTGTGAAGAGTAACCACACTGGAATTGTGAGGAACAAGCTGCCCTCCAGCCTAGCTGGTGGAATACAGCTCCTTTCCGTGGAGACAGCCTGTCACACACGCAGGCACAGACTGGTTCATTTCTCCAGGAGCCTGAAGAGGTTAGAGGAGGGGAAAACACATTTCCTAACTATCTGACACAAAGAAACAGAGAGAGAGAGATGAATTACTTTGATTTAGTCTGTTGTTACCTTGTCATAAAATACTATTAGCCTAATGTTTCATTTGATAGTAGCCTCACAGCAGCATACTCGCTTTTGGGGGACACAAGCCATTGGCTCTAAAATACATTCTGCAGTGGGGCAATGTATGTTCAGGGTTTAAATTATCTGCATAACTTTAATCTTAATCCAGGGAGCAATGGAGGATCTGCTAGTTATTTATAGCCGGACTGGGGTGAGCTGCTGTGAGCAGGGTAATTGAAACAGTATTTCAGCCGGTCTGCCGCTGATTTGTGTAATGGCTGATATTAGCTACGGCATAATCACCACGCTAAATGGAAAATAAAAAATGAAAATGCATTAAACATATGTTTTTATGTTGTGTTTTATGATCACATCTTTTTTTGTTATTGCACTTCCAAATTCTGTTGTTTCTTCCTTTCTGAGATCAATTTATTTGCCTGGCAGCAGTTTGCTGTATTAAAGCTTGAGAAAGCTGATCTGCTTTCTCTTATTCTCTGGATTATGAGAGCTTTCAGTCTGAGAGCTGCTAAATTCTTAAGACTGAGGGCTATGACCTCTTTGTAAAGTTGCTGTTATAACAAAGGATCAGTTCATGCAAATTATCGTCCCTGAAATAATTATATTTCTTTCCCAGAAAGATGTTATTTTGATCCTTCCTCTGTGAATTTTTCAGCACATATTACTAATTCTTCAATCTATTGCTTCTCATACACTGTTTTTAATATTTGACAATTATTGCAGTTCAGTGATCTAGTGCTGCCTCAAACCGGGAAAGACATGGCATGATTTACCATCATGCCCATTATTTCCCCTCCTTCTCAAGGAGAAAATACTCCCAGACAACACATACTGTATTTGGATGCTTTGCCAACGTGCATTGCCAAGTGTTAAACACCAGTTCATGTCCCTGCCTTTCCGGCCTTGGTGACTTCTGGTGGGTCACATCCATCTGTTTTTTTGGGTAAGAGCTTGCTGACCCATGGCTGCTTTCCCATCATCCCTCCTGTGACTTGGTATCACAGACCCCTCTAGTTCACACTCTGCTTCCAGCACCCAAATCAAAGCAAACAGCACCCAAATGTAATGAGGACATAGAAGTCCTGGAGCAGGTTCCCTAGAACAACACCTCTAGATCCCGAGCAACCTCAATAGCAGACGCCACCTTGAGTCAGCAGAACCCTGGGGATTCCAGAATTCCCTACTCCAGAGACGTGCACCAGTCTGAAGGGCAGCAAACCAAGTTCATGTCCAGAAATCCCCTTATGTGTTTTGTCAACAGAAATTTTCTGTGATATATGTTAGACTTCACAAATACGCTTTTTCCCCAAGAAAAATACACTTCGACAGAGGATTTCCAGCTTGCAGAATGTGGGACAGTCCCAGGCCACAGCAGACAAGTTCAGGCAAATATGAATAGTCACTCTGCATGTCCCAGCCACAGAACCATCTGCATTCCCAACCACCTCCACAGTAAACTCTCAGGCTGCAATCCTCTTTCCATCAGTCTCTGAATTTTAAATGTTACCTCTTCCATCACCTTAGGAGCCACTCAGTCTAGAACCTATCAGACTTTTCTCAGGCTCAAGCCTAAGTTTACAAACTTAACTCCAGTTTAGTTCTACTCTGTGTTCTGACTTCCAGACGTATCTGACAAGGAAGCAATACTCTCTTGCAGAATCTCCTTCTAATATCATAGATGGCAGCATTACCAGATTAATAATGCTCTGAGAGGAAGGGATGGGCTGAACATAAAAAATCTCTTATAAACTGGCTGGACTCAATACAGTGGATTCCACTTTGATACCACCCACTAAGAGATACTGAGAAATGCCCTGTAAGAAGCACAACTATGACCTACTAAGTATTAAATCTGCTAATATTTACATAGGACTATTACAAATGAATTCCATCACAGCCACATCAACTGCTGGCTGAAGGCAGACATTTCATTCAATGCCATTTGCCATGTTCCTTCTCATGCACACATGGATTCCCCATTTTTTATTATACAAGAAGAAACTCTGGTATTTCCACCAGGAAATTCAGGAAGTAAACAAAGAAGTCATGCTGGAATGAGGGGTTAGCAAAAGGCATCAAAGGGACACGTGGGCCAGCAGAATATGGAGAGCAACAAAGACTTTGCCATAACTCAGTGAGTTACCACTTCTCTCTCTCGTAAGATGGCACCTGGATATTTTTACACACACACACCCTCCCTGACAATAACCTTCTAAGAACAGCATAGACAAGTTCTGTGGCTTGCTACAAGCTTGCCATCTGCATGAGCTCAGTGAGAAGAGGTCACTTGATTCCTTGGAAAGACTACAGAAAAAGGAAGAAATCATGGAAAACAACTCTCTGATACACAAGTACCTAGAGACCCACTGAGAAAATCTAATCCCCTATAACTGCTGTGCAGAAGCTGAAAGGCAACCATTTAACCTTTGAACCGCCATTGCTACACAGCTTACAAAAGCATCCATGTGAAACCTCTAAGTGGTAGAAATTACAGTTGGGAGAGATCTATTCTGCTTCCATGAAGTCTGACCCACTCAGTCCCCAGACAGAGGATTCATCAATTACAGCTAATAAATACTTTACAAATAATAATAATAATAATAATAATAATAATAAAAAGTGTATTTCTAAATCTGGAAATTATAATCTTTCTAAGGCAGACAATTCCTCATCTAAGCAAGCAGTGCAAATGCATTTTTCTACTGTAGAGACACTCACTGCTCCTGGCATGGGTTCACATTACTGAAGCAACTTCTTTTTCATAGCAGAGACGTGTTCCGGGAAGACTGGGATATAATTTTACAGACATACAGGCTTGGGTGAATCCTGCCTCAGGGATGTTGTTATCTAATGGTAAATATACTGCACAGAGCTGCAGAGAGGGTGAAATGTTACTTTCCTTAATCTAAAAAAAAAAGTGTCTATGACAGGTGAGAGCTTATAACATTAAAATCAGAGAGATACGAATTATTCAGGAATGATGGGCATAAAGTCTCTGACAAGGCTCCCAGCACAGCCAGGGAACCACTACAAGCACAGAGCCCTGTGATGAACTATTTCCCCTGCAAAACAGGTCTATGGAGGAGCAAATCTCTGCAGGTCACTTGGCAGAGCCTATCTCAGATGGGTTGTGATGTGATTACATTCCCTCTGCAGCAAGAATCACAGAATCAGGGAATATGCTGAGTTGGAAGGACCCATAAGGATCATCGAAGTCCAGCTCCTGGCCCTGGACTGGACAGCCCCAAGAGTGACACCATGTGCCTGAGAGCGTTATCCAAAAGCTTCTTGGACTCTGTCGGGCTTGGTGCTTTGATTACTGCCCTGGGGAGCCTGTTCTAGCACAAAATCACCCTCTGGCGGGAGAACCTTTTTCTGCTATCTTACCTAAATCCCAGTTAACTTTTTCAAACATTTCTCTTTACCAAGATGTGCATTCCCCAGGCTGGGCCTTAATATTTCTCAGTGCTCCTTGATCCTGTGCTCCTTCTGTTCTCAGTGTAACGCAGCTGAGCCCTGGCCAGCTGCCACCCCTGCTTCCCACTCTCTCTACTATGCAGCCTGATGGGAAACCAACAACATTCTGAGCCATTTTGCATTAAAAAAAACCACAAAACCAAAACAAAAAAAAACATACAAGATAATTTCTTTTGTCTACCTTCCATAAAGCCCCACTGCCTCTGGCCCTTTCTTTAGTGCAACATCCATGCCTTTCCTCATTTCACCCCTTCCCAAATCTTCGTTCGCGAAGCCTAGCCATGATGATGATAGCATATTTCCAAGGTCATGCTGTTTGAGGCTCAGACTCATTCCACAGTTTAGGTTCACGCACAAGGTTTAGGTTCATGCACAGCATTGTGTGAAGTGCAGAGGCAAGAAAACACTATCACTTAGTGACTGTTGATTAATCTCTGATGGCTCAGGGCTGAGGGAAGCAGTGTCTTGCACACCATACTGCTCAGACACTTTGTGTGAGATACCTGTGCCCAGACAAAGGGTCACTGAAGTTCTAGAACATTGCAACAGTTTAAGAAAATGTAAAAATAGAGACAAGGGTTAGGAGGAAAACCACAGTGAAATACAAAAGCATTTTTTTCTTCTAAAGTGAAGGTGAAAAACTTTTAAAAATTTCCTGTGAAATTGCTGAAGAATTGTGGCTGATAAATCTGATAAATAAGATATTTATATCTGATATTCGTATTTGTATCTGATAAACAAGAGATGGACTCCTGGAGGTGTACAGCACACAGACACTCACAAATTCCCAATACTCTGAGGAGTTTTGTGCACTCTTGGGCACTGTAAGTCCTCAGTACAAATAGCTTGAGAGCTCTGCTGAATACAGGTGGGCTTAAAATATGCTTTAAATTAAAAACTTGCTTACATTCCTTGCTAAATCAGAATGAAAATCCTATGTGTTGGCACAGTCTCAACTTTACAGATTCAAGAATTATGCCAAGGAGAAAGAAGCAAGTTGGTAATTTCCAGCAGAAATAACCCAGCTCACTAAGCTATCAAGGGCTGCAAACAAGGAGGAGAGAAACAAGGCCAAGATTTTTATCTGTCCTTGAATCATGGCAGAGCACAAAGGAAGACATAGAGAAAAATCTTTCTTTCCCCCCTCCCCTTTCCTCCTTGCTTGGCTGAATGAGTGCATGTCTGCAGCTCCATTCAAATCGGATTATCTCACTTTCAGAAATGAATTCGCCAAGGAAACAGCTGCTTATCACGAGGCTGCAAATAGGATGCCCCCCAGACCACCAGCTCCCAGAACCTGGGATGAGCAATTAGAAATGTGTAGGGCTGAATGAACATTTGCTCTTCATCACAGAAGACAAGCATTGATAAGTTTTCACTATGCCAGTTCCCTGCTGCTTTCTTTCTCACACTGCTTGCCCCAAGGTAAACTACATAATTTGAAAATTATGAGAGGCGCATTCCTATTATTCCACTAAAGACATGTGAGGTTTCCTATAAATATCTCCGGTCAAACCTTTTAACATTTCTCTTTAACAAAAGAAGACAATCATGACTCTCATTTGAAACACAAATCCACAATGCCCTGACCTTTATTTTCACATTGTACAGTGACCACTCTTGCTTATTTAAAGTAGCAATGACTATTCTGGCTTCCTTCACGCTCCTAAAACCAAGTTCCTCTTTTTAAATTTAATTTGGGCAACTTTTCATATACCTCCACAGCAATGTCTGACCATATCAAGCTAAGTGTTCTTGAGGTGTTTTGGCAACAGGATGGAATTGCATTTGCCAGCATGGGCACCTCGAGTGATTTGAAGAGCACTGCATCCCACAAGTTCTGGCTCTCTGCACAGCACAGAAAGCACCAAAGACAGTCCTTTCTGAAGCCACTCTTTGATGAACAGACACTGCTCTAAGAAGTGCTCCAAGAAGTTACTTACCTTCAAGCCTCTGGAAACAAGCATGTAGAAGCTTTTTTAAATATTTAAGTAAAATAGATTGTCTTGTTTTTCAGAAAAACTAAATAAGCCACTCGGAATATTTTGATGTGAATATAAGCTAAGGAGACATACAGGAAGTGCCTGAAGCTTTTTTCAGTGCTTACCTGATGCAAGTCTACATCCCAGGGCTGCCTGTCACCTTTCAAATACACTGGAAATTTTGCACAAAAACAGATTTCAAAGGACACACTAACAACTGATTGTGAAGTATAAAGCAGTCACAGAATACAGACTTGAATGGTAGGTTCTTAAAAGCTTAGCTTGAAGTTGCTCCTGAATGAGGCAACATTATCCTGCCATGAACAGCTCAAAAAGGCAATGAAGAACAGTAAGGAGTCGGGGAGAAATGAACCTTAGAATTCTAGAAATGTGTTGGTCTGAGACCTGTAGTTCAGTGTCAGGGACAGGCTTGTTTCTAAAAGTGCAGATACAGCGAGGACCATGGCACAAGGACTCCTTAGGTGAAAGAAACTGTCATTGAATTTAGTAAGTTCTGGACCAATAATCAACCTTTTTCCTCAGTCCAGCATCTGGTATTCAGATGATGGATTATATGACCTCTGTGTTCCTAAAAGAGCTGCATGATTCCTTCTGTCTCAGGCTGACAGGGCTAAGGATTAATGAAGTCTGGAGCAGAGCTCCCACTGGTGAAATCAAGCAGTCGCCACCCCCCTTCCTCCTAGAATGAGTCAGGATTCTTTTTGTTCATTTGTTTCCGAGTCAGACACTGCTACACCACTCAACACCACCAAGAAAAAGAAGAGCAAGAAGAAAACCCAACAAGTCCTCTTCTGGATTTGCAATTTAAACACTGAAATGAAACATGTGAAAAGCTAGAAGGAACAGTGAGACACTCCATTTGCTTCAAGTTTTGAGTATTGTTGTTCATCTCCCTGCATAAGCAACAGGGGTGTAAAAATCCCATCAAAGAGGCTCAGTGGTTTGCCACAGCCCTCATCTTTGCTGAGCTCATGGCTAGAAGCTGTCAGTTTTCGGTCCCCTGCCAAGCACAGAGCATCCTGCCTCAGCATCCATGGCTTTTGCTGGGGCAGTTTCCTTTCTGCATTCAGGCAGGTCTGAAGGGAAGGCAAGAAAAGGCCTGTTGCTACTGCATGGCTCAGAAAGCATGAAGTATTTATCAGTTTGAGCAAGCCAATTACTTTGCCACTCTCAATAGCACATAGTTTGATGAGTGCTGAGACTCCTAGCAAGGTATGAAGTTTCAGAGCTGGTGAAGGGTCACTTAGCTCATTGCTCGTTCAGCTCCTGCTTTGTGTGACTAAGATAACTATGCAAATAGATCGCAGAAGTAATTTGAGCAATACTCTGCTATGGGTTTCTGTCCTCAGACACACGTGGCTGCCTCATTCCTGAATCACAGGGTTAATGAAGAGATGCCTAAGGATGTGAAGGTGAATCAGGAACAGAGACATTGATTTTGCGAAGTGCTGAACTGAACTCTGGATTAAATGTGAGCCCTGGAGATAAGTAAAGTAACCCTTAAGGCTGTAACACCCTACTCCTCCTCCCTGTCTTCAATTTCTGTTTCTCTCCTCCTCTGCAACAGATTGATATGAATTACTCAATAATCACCAGCTCCCTTGGGCTTCATCTTTCAACTGACAGACAAGACCTTATCTCTGTCCTGTGAGTAAACTGTCCTGGGTTGTTCTTTTTCTAGTTTTCAACTATTTGCACTGAACTTTATGGACAGGACATCAGACTCTAATCACAGCACAAATTCTTCTCTCATTTTATAATGATCAGGAAAAAACATAGCAATCAATAATCATATTCAATAAGCCTTGAGTGTGTGTATAAGATTCTGCATGTGACTTTACATAAGTCACTGGCATTTTTTATGCTACTTTCAGTCTGTTGTGAGAAATTATTTTTCTCTCTTTTTCTGCTTCTTTTGATTAGTTAGACTACAACCACTTCAGGACAAAGTCTCTAAAGCAGCCCCTGAACTGAAGTAGTGCCCAAAGATACAGGTAATGATAAATACATACACATACATATACCATACATACAGCTACTTCAAACTAGAGCTAGGATGAAATCTCTCATATTGCAGTATTTTGGGATGAGAAGAGGAATATTATTAAACTCAGAACCACTAAAAAGTTGTTAAATCATAAACATATATCCTAAAATACCAGGCTCTATTAGCTTTATTCCACCATTCCCTTTGAGAGAACTGTCTCAAAGAACAATATGAAGATAACATTTCAGACTACAACTCTTACTTCAGTTTAAAACCAGTCCTTAACAGAAAATGAAATTATTTTAAATAGATAATGAGTTTCAAGGTGAGCACCTTACCCCTGGCACTTTTCAATTAAGAGTGCAGGACTTGCATGTCTTGAGAATACTATTACTGACAGTGCTGTTCTAATATATTTTTAGAGGATTGCCCTCAGGGCTCCAGTTTCTTCAATCCACATCCTCCTCTCTTCCTTCCTAGGTTCCTGCTGAGTTTCTGACAACCCATAATACTTCAATCTCTCTCATCCTTTCCACCTTCTTCCTAACTAAAAATGAACAAACATTTTTTAACCTACTTTATTGTTGTTTTTCCTCACAGCTGAAGGCCCCACATGTGAATAGGCTGTTTGAACATCATCAAGAAAGGCGGTGATGGTTGATGAGAACTGTATTAGCAGACTGGCCTAAGGAATTTTGTTGGTGTTATGGCGTGGGATTGCATACAGATTTGTTCTGTCCAAGCCTCAAGAGTGCTCAGTGGTGGAAAACCAGCAAAAATCTGTGTATGACTGAACACCAACCCTCCTCTTACTCCTGTTTTACACTAAATACAAAGTCTGAAATTGCTAAAAGGCCATTTCTGGGAATTTGACTTGCTGCTGCTTACAACAACCAGCCTGAAGCCCAAACTGGACTTTGATTAACACGGGGCACAAAGTTGTCAGTCCTTACCTGTTTCCCAAGGCTGCTCTCCCAGGTTCAAAATAAAGCCACTTGAACGTCCAGAGCAGAAAAGTTCCTGTTCCCCATCCCAGGTCTGTATGGATTCAAACTGCTCCTCATTCCTTTACCTTTTTTCACAGTAGATAAACACAAACAAAACAAAAGCTCCTCTAATTAGAATCAACATCTTGTCACAAGAATGAAAAGTTCCAGGTTGCAGCTACTGCTGTAACCACTGACAGCTGTGCTATCGTGATTATTATTAATAACAGTTACAAGTATGCTTGAAGTAGCACACGATCCTTGAGCAAGCAGCCCAAAGAGATTATTTATTTCTTGCCTCAGGTAAGATTTATTGTATTAAGGGTTGTTTTGTAATTAATCTACAACTCCTGAAAGATCTGCTAGCTTTCTAATGCAGGGATAACACGGATCCTATGAACGAGGTTTGAAGGTTATGAAGTATGAAGTGAGAGCCAGTGTTCACAAAGCACAGCAACAAGTCTGGCACCACATGCCAGACATGTTCACCACATGCCTGGCAAAATGGGGAGTTTACAGCTCCCTAGATCTCTGTGAAAGGACATAAACCCCATTTTTTTATTGCAAATGTCACCCACCATTGCTAGAAGGAGCCAGTGGTGCATCTGGCCAGTTACACCACTCAGATGAACTTACGGAAAGATACCATGTTGCCCAGGTTCCATCAACACAGGACAGTGTGGCTTCATCTAAATCACCACATCATAGGGGTGAGCAACAATTTCTCCAGATCTGATTGGAAAAAAAAGGAAAACAAAACTCAAGGAACATTCTAAAAAAAAGGGGAGAGTGACCTCTAAACATAAGTTTACAGGTAAACATCTAGGAATATCATCATTGCACGTATGTGTTGCTTGTTAGAATGTCAAGATACAAAGAATAAAACCCCAGAAGTTCATGTTTGCTTTTGCACATGTTAGCCTTTTACACAGGCAGTGCAAACTCAAGCAAAGCATATTTTAACCAGTAAGCCAGAAAGAGCATACTGGTGAGAAGAAGCATTTCTGCTTCATGGAATCGACATGTGCTCTATGTCTTATACACATGTTCACTGACATAATCCCAACTCCCTTTTGACTTTACATTTTTAGCCTATTAATTTCTCCCCGGGAGCACCAGCTCTTTTCCAAGTGATGGCATTTCCTCCAGCCTCAGCCACTCCCCAGGCCAGCGACCTCTCCAGACAACTGTAACAAATACAGCACAATACCAGGACAGGTCAGCTGCAAAGCACCGCCACACTGATGTTTTGGTGGCCAAACAATAACTCACAGATGCCCTCCCTCAAGCAGAGTCCATCCTTTAGCCTACTACAAAGGTTCTGCAGTCTTTGATGTGCACACAGCCCATAACACTCAGTAAACTCAAAGCACATTTTGCTTTTATTGTATAAAGTAACAGCTAAATAAACAGTCACAGCTATAGATATAAAAATATATATGTAAATAAACATGAAAAATATATTATTGTATCTGAAGCTATCTGGGCTCACTAATAGATTCATGGAGTAGGTAGCATATGTAAACCAATTTGCAAAGTCACACTGAGATGGTTAACTTTAAAAACCCATCCACGTTACCAACACAGGACTTCTTGCTTAATTGTCAACCCTTATTTTTACCAAAATAAATGCAAGTATACACCAGGAACTATTAGATTAAAAATGGGATCTTCTTTTGTTTATGAAACGATAACTTCAAACTGATTTCTACTATACTGAATTATTCCAAATTATTTGGAAAGAAGGCAGAATTTTATAGATCGTAATTCTAATTCTTGTCTCTTTTAAATGGTAACTGTTCTAGGAAAATCCATTGAGATATTTTTGATAGATAAAACAGCTAAATCCAGTTTCATCACTTGATTAAGATAACAGTACCCTGAATCCTATTTTTCTGGTAATGCACTAACAGAACTGTTATTAAGCAGTAAGGGAGTGAGAGAGACTGAGCAATATGAGACGTGGCAGAGTGAATTTTCAAGATTTCAGGTGAGAGCTGTCACTGTACTAAGCATAATGCCAACCCCTTCAGCCTCATCTTCATCTTGAAAAGACATAAAAATCCAGCTGTACTTCACAGGTAAATAAAAATATCTGCGCTTTCTATCCTGCCTCAGAAACCCTCACCAAAATTTCCCATGGACCTCTGCTTCAGGAAACTGAAAGGATCCAGGGGATCCAGCGTTACAGTGCCTATAAGGGGCACTTCAGCACAGCAAAACTGCAGTGGACATTTTGGGTCCATTTTTGGGCTCCAGCCACGTAGTGAAGATGTAGCAGCATCCATTGGTCAGACAAGGTAACAACTGTTAAATCACGTTTCCGTTATCACCCATTTTCAGTTTGTTAGGTGCGTTCACTGCTTCAGGTCACGTTCCACCACACATCAGCCTCACCTGCTGTACGTGTCCGGGCAGCCAAACTGCTCCACCAGCCACCTGCTCGTCGCAGGCAGACAGGCAGCCAAACAGCTCAAACTCGCCCCCCAGTCGTGTTCAGAGATAACTCGGTGACACTGACAGAGACAGCCTGGAGAGGGCTGAAAACAGAAGCCTGTGATAGCTCACCGAATGCACATGAGCTGTGCATCCCTGAGGTTGTATGTTCATTGCCTCGGGATTTCAGAGAGAGCTAGAAAGATTCAAATGACGAGCATGCTCCCATCTGGCGAAAAATTCTCTTTGGAAGTAGAAGGAGATCCTGCTGAACTGACCACAATGCCTTGCCACCAAGACTTTGTAACAATGTCGCACAATTTTCTCCAGATGAGAGGAAAACTGTTTGGCAGAAGTTTCCAGTCACAGATTTTTAAAACTTCTGCAAGCTCACTCATCCCAAAAAACCACAGAACTTATGAAAAGGCAATCTATGTGATCCCAAAAAATCAAACCTACTTATTAGCAAAACCCATATGCATTAGAACTTCCAGCTTGCATAGAGTAACTAATACACAGCAGGCTTCTCTCTTCTCAAATTCCTCCAAATCCATCATATGGAGACAAACTTTTATAGATTTTAAGCAAACTTATCAGATAAAAGTGACATGATGCGATAAAAATATTTTTTCATTATTTATTACAAGCTGATCGAGAGATATATATGTAATCTATAACATCTATATTTTATTCTAGATGATATCTAATGTAGATACATTCCATCAATAAGATTTTAATGTCAGGAACATTCATTACACCCTGGCTCCTATAATCTGTTGGGAAATTACTCCTCCTAAACTAATCAATAACAAATCTTACAGTGATACGACAATTGAAGCACCGCAGATGGAATAAATGGTCCGATCAACAGCAATCCCTCTTCAATAACTTATTAATACATCATCTCTACAAGCCACTTAGCTTACAACCACAGGCATCATCCTGCAGGAGACAGAATAAGAAAACAATACCGGTGAAATCATCTCAGCTGTTTTAATGACATGAACACCAGTGATCGCTCTGCGTAAGTCTAGGTGACATCATCAGCCAGGTATTAGCCTCCCTTTCCTACACATCCCCATCTTTTTCCACTACCCTAGTTGCACTGCAAAGAGATTTTGGAAATATGAGCTTAGTGTTGGGGAACCAAAGAGGTCAGAGACATAAAAATTGGTCCTACCAAGTTTTATTTCTCTTGCAGAAAGATCAGAAAGTTCTGGGTTTAACTGAGAAGCTCCACTCACTACTTAAACTGCAAGATGCCTTACCAACAAAATTTGAACAAAAATATTTAAAATAAGATACAATGCTTCATTACACATCATCCTTTATCATTTAATTTTAGCCAAAAATACATGAGCAGAAGATGCTAACAATTTTTAATTTTAAAAGCACAAAGAACAGTGGCAATCACCTAACCAGATCTGCTTGAGAATATGTGCAACAGTCCCCTGCAATTCTAATACCAAAGGGAATAAAATGCAGCTAAACTAAAAGCACCCCTCTTAGAAAGCAAATTCCTATTTAAAGACTGTACATAGTGATCAACAAATCACTTTGCTCAATAAATTACTGCAGCAGTTAATTAAAATGTGTCCCTTATGTTCCATTTGTTTTGGCAGCCAACTTGTAGAGAGCAGATTTTGTTTTATCATACGTTACATCCAGGCAAAGTTTCTAAGGTCTGGCAGTAATTTTACTCTACACAGATTGATAGAAACTGGAGGCAACCTTCCTAGTACACTGCCTGATACTTCCATACCATAAAGAAGAAGGCACAAACATTATTTCTGCTCCAATTTACACTCATGGCTGGTGTCTGGAAGGTTTGCATTGCAGCTGCTATCATGTGTTAAAACTCCTGCCAACATATTTTTAATTATAACCATTACCTGCCTGGCTGAGGTACTCCAGCCTGGGAGTACCAACACATGCTGCCATCACACCTTCATTCTGTGGTGCAGGTATTTCTCTAACAAATATAAAAGCTCTTTAATTTTCTTCAGTTTTCCCTCCACACTGCACAGACACTTGATGAAATTTATTGCCTCCATGATACTCTGAACTGACTGAACTCCATAAACTCTCACAAAGGAAAAAAGATTTCCAAAGATCTACAAGCGCAAGCAGGACAAAATTATCTTTTTGGTTTCCCATAGCCCAGCTTTCCCTATGGACCTGTTTTTCCTCCTACCTGCCCCCAAGCTAACACAAACTCCCACTGCACAGAAGTATTTCACATTAGAGCTATTTAGTACTTGGAATTTCTATATTTATAACACAACAGTAGAAACTTAAGTGCTCCAAGGTCTCTGGACTCACACATCTATCTCCTGGAATTACTTGTCATCAAGGTGTCAGACCCAGGAACATCAGTATGACAGTTGGTTAAAGTACGCAAGTTAAAAGATTCTGCTAAGTTAACACTTGAATGACTTATGAACCACTCATTTTAATATTTGATTTAAGTTTGAGTGAGTTGATTGTGTGTGGAAGTACAGGGCCTGACAATAAACAAAGGAGTCACTCATAGGGCAGAAGGACGACATTTTGCTTCAAACCAAACTTGCAAAATCATGGCAGGTTGATTCTTGTTCCGAAACTGTTTCACCTACAACTGATTGTCACACACACTAGGTCCTAGTCATCCACACAGAAACAGTCAAAATACGTGACAAGTCTGTGATCCAGACGTGCTTTTGTTTAGTACCATGTTTTTATTTGCAGATGTTTTGTGAACACTCTGGTGGTTTGTACCATGACGTGTATGCTTAATGGTGCAACAGGCTTTCTAACAACAAATCTGTATTCCAGGATCAGCTACCATGAAAGAGGATATTTCACCTAGTGGTCTCAGTCCCCAGCCTGCCACCATCTCTGTGACAGCTGTTACTGAACTGGGAGGGTCTCACTTTTCTGGTAGAGCTGTGTGGAAGAGCACTTCTGGTTTGAGTCAGGAAGAAAAAGGCTGAGTTAGCCAAAGGGAACATGTGGGGAACATGGCAAGTATGTGGGGTTGGGAGAGGGTGACAGATGGGATGTGCTCTAGGGCTGGCATGTCTCATACCATGCAAGACCCTCAGCACACACTATGGGCAGGTATTTTTACCAGTGCTTGGGCCCTGCTTTCCCTTCAGACACTGGTGCAATCCAGACACCAAAACAGAGCACAGTGGCAGAAACAGGCAAAAATGGAGTGAAACTACCCACACATCTCTTCTTTACAATATGCACTCCCTGAGATTCCAAAAGAGCTTATAAAATTCCGGAGGAGTTAGGAATAACAAAAGGCATTTTAAGAGGCAGAACCCAGAATAAGTCACATTAAGAAAAAAAGGGATTCAGTAAGGATCTTTTCCCTGTCATTTATGTCCTTGCAGTCAGGCTTGATCCAGCCCAGCCTTTAGATGGGTGATGATTAACACTCCATTGTGAGTTCCCATGGAGAAGTCAGCTTTCTATTTCTTGCAAGACTGGCTTTGCTCTTTGCTTCTTGCACCATGGCTTTGGTCTCTGTCTGAGTCTTCCTGACCTACCCTGTACTCCACAGGTTTCTCCCACCAGCCACCAAAAGCTGTTGACGAAGGAAGAGCAACCTCTTCCTTTCAAAGGCCCTTTTGAGTCAAAGGTAAAGAAGTCAAACAGTGAAAACAGGCAAATATTTTCTCTGCTGTCTGGTCACCTCCTTTTCAAGGGGGTGTAACTCAGTGCAATTACAGAGCAAACAAGCCAAAAACTCACTACCCATCAGACATACAAGAAATGCAAACTAGACCAAAGTCCTTTATATTGTCAGAGACCAGTTTTAGGTATTTGTGCATTGTTTTATGGCAACATAGACAGGAAATGAAATTTATTGAGAAAGCTCATATCAGAAGAACAGTATTTTCATCTAAAAGCCTCAGGCTATATTCTGAATTCTTAAATATATAAACAAATATGATGATCTTTGCTATTTAGACAGAAGCAGAAGTAAACAGGGTTCAGAACATGTAGGTAAGAACACAACTAAAGACAGAGCAACTGAAGTTATGGGGCAAAAAAATCCATCCCAACTTCCATTTTATGGTACAGTATAATGAATCAAAATTAAATTTTTGGGAGCAAAAAAGAAAGAAATCACAGAAATGAGAAAACTGGACTTAGGTCAGTTAGTATGCCAAATAATTTGTTTAAAGAATTCAATTTCTTTGAAAGCAGCCAGCTCCTAGCAGGTTGGGATTTATTTTTTTTTTAACACAACAGGATTTTTCTAATAAAAATTACTCTGTTTATTATTTTGTAACTGCTTGACATAAAATAAAGCTCATTACAAGTAGATTATACTGCAATTAAAACTAACAACTTTTGCAAAGCATGGATTAGGACCTGCACCACTGAATTCTGAGGGAGAGAGATTTGCCTTAGACCAGTGGATTAACATGCTTCAGTAAGTCTACTCTTGTTTGTGAGGCAGTGGCTGATATTTCCTGCAGTCAGACCCTGCGTGACCTTTGGGAAATTGCACACACGTAAAAGACTTGCCTTTGCAGTGTAGATTTCTAAAGCAACATTTTTCATTGTCATAATGCGAATCCAGTGTCAAGATGAACGTTCCAGGATGTGTTCACTTACAGGACTCTTAATCATTGAGCTGTGGCCACAGGTCCTCCGCTCGAATAGCACATCGGTCTGCCTGAGACCAGGCAGAGACTGCACGGACACCAAAAATTTGTAGGCAAACAGCACAGACCCATTTGCTGCTGTCTGTACATTTCTGGTTGGGTTCTTCTGCTTCCTCAGACTGTTAAAGCATGGAATAGACTATATTTCCCTCCCCCCCCCCAAAATGTATTTCACCCAAAACATCCCAATTATAGCACAAGATGATGACATCCCCGAAGAGATGGTTTTAAACCAAGGAACTTGTGAATCATCAAGAAGAAAGGTGAGTTCTGCTGAATATATAATGCCAACTTTGACAGGAAATCTATGGCTCCTGTAAGAGGCAGAGTATCAAATTAGCAAAGACAGCACAGTTCCAGAAAACTGCAGCTCAGCAGTTAACTTCAGCAAGTGATAAACTTGGCTTAAGTGACCTGAAGATTTCACCTCCTGAGCCACCTTTACATCAGTAAAAGAACAAGAGTGATTAGCAGGCATGACTCTCCCTGACTGCCACATAACTGAGGTGGGGCTGTGATGGGACAGATCCATCTGGTTTTGCTGGGCCTGTTCTTCAAAAGAAGGTGCTGGAAATGCCCACACACCTCTTGACCTCCACTTTTAAAAGTCAGTGATCAGCAAAGGCGTGGGTCTGCCTCCACCTTCATAATACAGCTTAAAAAATACTAATGATGAGGAATTTCAACAGCTCCTTCTGTCCATGTGAACATTACAAAGGAAGGACACTGGCAGCTCAGACAACGTTGGCATTCAGCCCCCGTGTACATCACCTCATAGCACACAGATGTCTCCAAGAGTTCTGCAGCTTCAGAAATTACAGACTTTTTCTTCCACTCTGCAGCCTATGAACAGACTCACTTACCTTTTAAGTATTAATGTAGTGCTGTGCCCACCTAATGATAGCAAGTTTCCTGTCTTGAGTTAGATGGGGCCTTGGCAAACCATTTAGTACAAGATTTTGCAGCTCCTACCAGTGCCATTTATCTCTGTGCTCGGAAGTGCTCACTGACTGAGAGCTTTCTGGTGAGCTGGCAAAAACCAAACTGCCAAAAACAATTTTCCCCCAAGGGCACAATCCACTTTGACACATTTTCGACTTTGCAAAAAATAACAAGTGTTTCAGAACTGCCACTGATTCCTAAAGTGTTGGGCTGCTATTAAAACATCAGCCTCAGGTCTCAGTTTGACATCCCTTGTTTTTAAATAATTTACCTTAAAATGTAAAACAGAGTATTATTTAAGTGAATAACAATGTAACACAACCTGAGTATATATATGTGTGTATATACACATCATATATTAACCTCAGGATAGTTTAGGGTTGAAGCAGCAAGATACCAGAAACAATTATGAGAATTGCAGGATCTTTAGGAACCCAGAAAGAGAAGAAATAAGAAAGAAGAAATAAAATATTAAGTTTTATGACAATTTACAGAAGGTGTGATTGATTTCATACAGTATAAGTCATCTCTGCTTTCAGCCATTTACGTGGATAGAAAAGTACAGACCAAGGAAACCAACCCAAGAGATCTTCAAGGGGACTATGGGAATCCTCAGGGAGCAATGTCCCATCACAGTACCTCCTGACCTCTAAATCCTGCCTGGCATGCCGTGCTCCAATGCCCTCAGGCTTTCATGCCGGTTAAATCAAAGATTTGTATGCTGTTTGTGCATTTAATCCTGAGCTCTCCGTTTCCCAAAGGAAGGTCTTAATTCTCCTCATGTCATTACAGCTCAAACGCAGTGAGTTATGAAGTTTAGAGGCTAAGGAAGGAAATGATCCGTCAACCTAACAGGGTCCAGTCTTCCACCTAGGATGCAGTGGCATTTCAGTGCATTGAGGAGACTGGACCAGTTGCTCTGTTAGTGCCCAGGAAAACCTGACTGTGGTGTTGATCACTAATTTATAGTTACCCAGACCCAGCCCTACCTTATTGGTACTGTAAAGGTGTTTGTGTTTCTCAAACAATTCTCCAGCTCTGTGTGATTCACAGTATGACACAACTATGACTGAAGGGCAACTGAGACACCAGCAAGCCCCAGCACCCCTGAAAGTTTAATGATTAAATATATACTAGGTTCTTACTTTCACGTATTTTATGCAGCTCAGCTGCTGCCAAGAACAAAACCCTAAAAGCCTTTCCCTTACAAGCATGTTTTCCAGCTCACCAATGCCTGCTCAAACTTCAGTGTTCACAGCCCGGAAAAAAAGCAGTCATTAAATTGTATTTATTTATGGAAGATTTTCCTAGGTGCTAGAAAATGCACTCTCCTTCCTCTAAGTTTTTTCACTGAATAACTTTTCGAATAATCTTTAATGCACTGGGGTATTGAAATATTAAGCTCTGACAAAAAGAAGACTTCATGGAAAAACTCAAATTAGAGTCATTTCTTTTTAATGAGCTAAGTCTGTGGCTGTTTCTCATAGTTTTCCATTGTGAAAGAACTGAGTTCTTGGATAAGGTGAGAAGCAATCAGAAGTGTCAGCAAAAAGAACACACTTTCTCCTACCTGCTGTGTCATTCTAATTCTAGAAACTCATACATTTCTCAGTATTCTCAGGAAAAGAAACCAAGTGGATTATTACTTACTGTCACTGAATTACTAACATCACCTCTATATGCCAACATAGAAAAGGTCTCCCAGCGCCAAAATGCTTATACACCCAAGCACATGGAAGTACTCAAGAACAATGAAACCCTATAGAGTTCCTGGCTTTATAGCATCCTCTGCAAGTGAGATATTGTACCATCTTCAGTAAAAGAGAAGAAGAATCAATCCCACTAATACCCTGTTCACTAATCAGGTAATAGATTCACCCCTTTCACTCACTCTCTTCTCCTGCAGACTTCCTTTCCATTGTTCATACACTTAAACAAAATTCTCCTCCCTTTGAATTTTATTGGTGGATTTTTTGCCTAAAGGGCACGTCTGACTTAAAACTATTATTTTGCAGGTGGTCTGACCTTTTTCTTCACAGAATCAAGCCGTATACATGTAAGTACTGAAACCTGCATATGAAGACAACTATAGATTAATGGGGAATGTTTGCAGTCTTCCCTTTTCCCCATTTCACTGCCCAGTGTGCAGTGAAAGTGCTTGTGTAACATAATACAGATTCACAGACACTCAACTTCCTCCTTAACAGGATAGGGTAATAAGGAATAGTCTTACCAGTCTTTCCCCTTCCCATGTTTCAGGGTCTGTAAGCTGACATGCATCCTAGTGCAGGATGATTAATCATCCAAATGTCAAGAAATAGTAAAATGTGTAACCATGCATATGCAGCCTCCCCTCTGAAGGTACTGCATGCCTATGCATAAAATACAGAGGTAGCATCACAAATTGAAATAAAATAACATGAATACAGACTGTGTAATTTTTGCTCTATTTTTCATTTAAAATTCATACTCTACCTTTTTAGACAAAAAGGAAATGGAGGGAAAAAAAAAAAAAGAGCATCCTAGAAAACTTCACTTGAAGTCTTTGAAGATCTGCAAAGTCAGTGCCTAATGTAAGCTCCATAATCTGGGACTACATTGCTACATCGTCCTGCCAGAATGTCCTGCTCTATGGGGGAACCTGGAAGAGGGACTTACTATTGGTTCACACATCAAATTACCACTCTGAGTGAAGCTGCTCTGAGATACAGTGAGAGGTTTTCCTAAAGATCAGAGCACAACTGCGGTGGAAGCTCTGAGTAGGAGAGGGCAATCTACACAGCCTGCCTACAAGGTAATCAAAGCTTGTCAATAAACCCGGTACCCTGCCTGACTCATCCCTATTCTCCATCCCCACGGTCTGGCTTGCAGATACTTTGTATTCCTTGAATGGCCTCACTGCGTGAGCTCCTTGGGCACAGAGTTAACAAAACTCAAACATGAGCTCACACAGCTCTGTCTTTATAAAGGGAGGCAAGGAAGCAGCGGAATGAAGGAAGTGCAGACAATGCTGTTGCTCTACCGTGGGCCTTTCTCAAAGCTATTGATTTTCTGTCGTAGCTTTTTACTGAAGTCACAGCGTGGCCTTCTGGCTGACTGAGATGCATTTTTGTGTACACATCCTCCCTGGTGTCTCTATATTATCACATTATCCTCACATGCCAATTCTCAGCATCCCTGTCACTACAAGAAGCTGACACACAGGTTTCCTTTATAAAAACATAAAGCTGCAATAAATTCCAGTCCAGCTTGAACTAAAATCCATTGTTGCTGATTCTTATTCACAGTACCTTATTCTCAGCATCAAAATTCTCCCTCTCCTTTGAGGGGAAATGCTGTTTTCTGAGAAGCTGTGCTAAAGCTCTAATTAACATGTATTGCACTAAGCAAAAAGCACACCACCAAACAGGCCTGCTTTAAGCCTATTTTTAAATCATATTACATTCAAGACATGCTCCCTCTGTTGTGTAGACCCACACAGTCACTTTGGACTTACAGCTTCAATTGCTGGCTGTTTCCCAACTTTCCCTCCCTCCTGTCTTATTCTATACCCATGGAGACAACAAATGAGCTATTTCCACAATCAAGAGAGGCTCCTTGCTGAGTCAAAAGAATGAGCCCCAGTTAGAGGGGAAAATACTCTCAGACACAGGTGTGCAAGCGACATCATAATTACAGTCAAAATAGATGGCCTGTAAATTGCAGTGTATTTGTAATTAACAGTGCTCTATAATGAAGACCACTCTGTGTGCTATTGCAATCTAATAATGCCTCATAGCTGCATGAAAAGAGCTTTATTTCACTGAGAAAATGTGGATTGAATATTCACAGAAGTAATCCACCCTCCAGTGCAAGATCCTCAAGTCACAGATGAAACTGTAGGTTTATTCAAATATCAATCAAATTAGATGAAACTGTAGGTTTATTCAAATATCAATCAAATTAAATTTGTTCTTAAACACTACTTTACCACAGAGATTTAAGCCAAGATAATGGTTGCTGCATCATGGAAATCTTTTCTGGAATCTGATGAGATGAATCTGCAGGTCCTGAGGGAACTGGAGGATGAAGTGGCTAAGCCACGATCCATTATATTTGAGAAGTCCTGGCAGTCTAGTGAAGTTCTCACTGATTGGAAAAGGGAAAACATAACCAACACCATCAGCTCTGAAATTTAAACTCCTAATCATGTTATTTTCCTTCATAGTATTATACAGCGGCTAGCATCCTGTTTCATATCATCAAAAAGGAAAAGTATGTTTAAAAGCAACCCTCTCTTGCTTGACAAAGTTGATTTTTGGACTTTGGGCTTTCTTTCAGATCTGTAATATCTTGAAGGCATTAACTAACCTTTGTACCTCAGAAATCATAAGTTCTATCGAATATATGCCATCAGACATCTCCTCTATCTCCTATGGTTGGTAGGCTGCTACATGTTAAAACTGCTTAAGAAAAATTTCAGTGAGTATAAGCAAAATTAAGATTGGAAGAGATGACAAATTTTCTATTTGATATCATAGATATAAAACCAATAAAATCTTTGGCAAAAAGCAGTTTGCAGATCAGATAATGTCTTTTTTAAGGATCTAATCATTTACCCTTTTCTCCTCTTTTTAAAAGGAAATCAGCTTCCCTTCCACCCCATGAAAGCGGCTATTCACACTTTCTGTCACAGCATTAAGCTTTCCCTTTGCACCACCTCTAAATTAAACCTGACTGAAAATTAGCATCATCTAATGTTTTTGTGGCTTCTTAAACACCTTCCTTTGTGTCTGCCTACATCAAGCCTCTTCAGTTTCAGATAAATACTAAAACACTGACAAGTATTTTGTTAATACATCGACAGAGGAAGAAGCATCTCCATCCCTCCACCACTGCAGCATTCACAAAGAAGAGTCCTCCTGTGAACAGTGAGCAGGGACAGGTGGGGTAACAGCACTAGAGATGCAAAAGCCCTCAGTCAGTGCCACCAGCACAGGCTTTGAGCTTGCTTACAGGGGCTCTACAGTAAGTCACAGAAAGGACTCCTTATTCCAGAAAACAGGAAAGTGTCTCAGCAAGTCCCTCCTCTCCCTAACTCAACCTGGACTCGATCTGAAGGGTCTTTTCCAGCTTAAATGATTCTATGACAAATGGCAAAAAGGACAAGAGGCACAGTTGCAGCAGTCAGTACAGATTTTATCCCAGAGTTTATAAGTCACTTTGCAGAAAGTGTAAAGCACTTCAAAACTCTTCTGGTGCCAGAGAATCACCATTAACGACAGTTTTTAATACATCCATGGTTAACGGAATTGACGGAATTTCAGTGTAACGATGTTAGATATTTGCTCGTTTCCAATTTAAATGTTATTCTGATGAGGTCAGGCCCTAATTGTACAAGGACGTGGAGACCTGCAGAATAATGATAAAAACATGCCCCGGTTTCTTAAGAAAGAATTATAACGACGATTAGCATTTGTATCACACTTAGTGTCAAAGTATCCCCGAGTGCTTTCCCAAGCACATCCCTGGGCACTGCCCCACGGTGGTTATCCAGCAGTCCTGGAGCTCAGCAGCACAACTGCTTTATGCACCAGCCCTTCATCCTCCTTCAAAGGCAGCACTGGCAGAGCCAGGCAGATCAGATGGAGTGGTCACAGGGCAATATTGCTGCATTTATGGAGCAAGCAAATCCAACAGTTCTGAGAGCTCCTGGGGCTATCTGGCTTTCCCCATCCCTCCTGCAGGAGCGATTTCCTAACCCCTGTCCCTTTGGCAGTACAAGAATATCCCTGCTGGAGCAACTTAAGTCACCCAGGGCCACAAAATGCCCCAGTCCTAATCAGCTTTGCACACAGCTCATTGTGAGAGAAGACAAAATATGACAGCGATGAAAGAAAGAAAGCCTGGCTTATCTATACTGATTTTGGTTCTGACAATCATGTCAACCCCAAAATCTTCACCAAAACAGTTTTAAATGGTAGCATGAAGTTAAAAGGAAAATGTGGTGTCTCATCATAGTGAGGAATTAGTTTTGTCAGACCAAAGCCTCCTATTGCTGACTTAATGACTTGGCAAAAGCACTGTAAATAAAGGCAACACTGAATCTGCCAATTCCCAGTTTGTCAAGCTCCTCAACAACCAGCAAACCACAAAAGTAATTACAGACAGTTAAAATGCAAAGAGCAGGAGGCCATTTTCTAAAAGGCACAGTTACTGTGTCCCTAGAGGCTGGATTTAAGTCTACACCCTGAATTCATTTCCATTCATTTCCATCTGAAATTTGTTTGGCTTTCCCAAAATGTAGGTTTGAGGTGTTTCCAATTTATCTGAGACTTCATCATGAAGGAACTTGCAGTGCATACTTCAGTGACATGTTTATGTCCCTCATCCCCATGACATCTGGCAATAGCCAGCTTTCTGCGAGACAGGCTTCTAATCAGCTCAAAATTAAGACCTTCTTTTCAGAATCTTTATTTACAGTTTTCAGTATCAATGGGTCTTGTTTGTCTCAAAAAACAAACTATTTATTTGCAGGGATATGTTGAGAATCCTATGCACCTCTTGGCTTCAGGGCCTAAAGATGCTCCTGAGAATATTTAGTCTTGTTTCCTGCATAAGAATGATATGAATTTCCACCACATGTCCAGAAATTCTTGTATTCCTCAGAACACTTCTTGAATTCTGAATAGAAGCACACACACACATTAAGCATAGAAACAAGTTTGAATTCAGCTACACATATGTTGTAACAACAACAGAGGGGAAAAAATGAAATCTTACAACCCTTTCACATCGCCCATGCAGTGCAACAAGCGCTGAGCTTGTGGGAATGCTCTTGTTCTCCGAAAACAAGAGACGATAATCATCCAAAAATCAAAGACAGTAAATAACTATTCTTTTGACTGCTGGCTAGAAAGCCTACAGTGGGAAACACCAGCTCCTCCCTGGATTTGCATGCAGCAACATTTGTGTGCCCAGTTCCTCTCTGCCCCAGCACAACTCCTGACTCAGCCACCGTGCTGTAATTGTGCTGCTCAACACTCAGAGCTGCTCACTGTTGGGCACTCACACCATTTAACCTTAGGCATTCCCAGTTTGATATCTCACCTCTGTATACAGTTACTGAAGGGAGGAAGGTTCCTAAAATGGGTTCTCTTTTACCCTCCAGAAGCTTTATTTTCTTTCAGGGAGCCCTGGTTCTTAGGACAGATTCTAAGAACATCCTCTATTGTTTCCCTCTTCTGTCTCTTGGGTAGATTATGCCTTGTTCTTTCACAGTAGATAATTTATTCAGAGGCATTTACCAAGTCAGAAGAGCTACTCTCAGCCCCAGCTGAGCTTCTTGGTAAATTTGCCCTATGCAGAACAGCAAATACAGAGAGGACAAAGCTGAGGAGTGTTCAGCTGCAACAGTAAAGCACAGTCTGAGGATACACAAACTCCTCAGCCTCACTAGAACAAGAAGAGTTTCAATTTGATGAGGAGGAGCTCTTTTATAAATCTGGGAACAGAAGGTTCCTATGTGCGCCGTACTTTCCTTTGCGGTTTTCCCAAGGCCACAGAGGAGCCCAGGCAGATGCTGATTTGGGGAAGTCCAGACTGTTTCTGCCAGTTGTTAACAAGAGCAGGGCTGAGCAGGGCAGCAACCACAGCCGTACTGTTTACACCCGCACATGGGAACATACACAGAGCACACCAACAACAGACCCTTATGTATCATCTGTGGAAATAACAAGGTCATTCTCAGGGATCTCTTTGAATCCCACTGCCAGGGAAAATCCCACACCCTCACAGCGTGAACTGCTTTGGGGCCAGACAACACCCTGGATCATAACCAAGGTCAGCAATGTTTCGTACTTTCCCGTTTCCTACTTCAGGACACAGAAGTAACCGAAGTTCCTGTAAGACCTCTTGTTTCCTGACGTTCTCAAGACACAATCGGAAATCAAAAATTTCCAGTTGATGTTTAAGTCCTTGAGGTTAAATCCTCAAGATTTAGCTTCCTACAGTATATCTGCACACTTCATTAAAAAGCTCCAAAGGTAGGTTTATGTCAGATAAGCATATGACAGTTTCTTTCTTCCCCTCATGCCTCCTTACCACAGACGTACCAAGCATCTTTTTGAGAAACCAGTGTTTTGTGTGACAGTTATAAAGAACATAGCTAAAAAAGCAATCTTCATTATTCACAAAAGACTACATAAGTTACCAGGCTGGTATTTCAGTCTTCCAGTGTTACTTTCTGCCAAGAATAGACAAGTTAATATGACCTTTTACAGCATCTACCCTTAAGATGCCTCCGAGCTACAATGGGATTACAAAATTTGAAATCTGCTGAGGCAGATCAAACATTTCCTATTAGAATGACCTCAAAAATACAGGGTATACCAACATATTCCCTAGACATTCACATTCAGTAGGTTTCAGCTTTTTTTTCCCTCTCTGCTGATTTGTAGACCCTTAAGCATTTCCCTCTGGACCCCCCCAATATCAGCATAAAAATAATATTCTTGGCTTTCTTAATTACCTTTCTCAGATCTCTTAGAAGCAGCTAATATACCTCCAGGGATCCATAGAGAATAATCTGAAAATGATGAGTTAATAACTTCGTAAGGACAGGCCCTTAAGTGATTGCCCTTCAAAGAAGGACACACTTTAATAACCCTGTATTCATTATATACTAGTTGCCCTTTCTTCTATCTTGCCTAACAGAAATAACAACTGCAATCTTCGTAATCCTTTGAAACTACGTTTGTTTAAACTGTCACAAAAGCTGCCCAGAGCACATTGGGGAAGTCAGGGTCAGCAGAACGGTGAATCCCCGGCTCAGTAATTACACACAGCTGCTGTATGCAAAGTAGACTTGATGGTAACATTTATTTTTATAGGGCTCCCTCCGTGAGGAGGGTTACAAAATGCTCCATGCGGAGCCAATCACTCACAGTTCAAGCAACCAGGGATGGCGCTGAATGAAACCTCATTTCGAAAGGAAAGTAATATAGATTTTAGTACTGGAACTTTTAATGGTAATGCACACTGGAGAGAAATAGCACTTAGAAATATGTACCAATGATACTGTCTTTTAAATAGAGACATCAGAGCAATGATTTCTATGGCGCTTTTGATCCTGGACTCTGAAGGTGAAATTATCTGTTCAGGAGCTGATGCATAAGTTTTTATGAGGCTCTCATTAGCCTTAGCTTGAAATTTGCAGTAGTGCACATGCTTTTGCTAGACACAATTTAGAGGTAAATTTGAGGAAAATGAAGTCTATTAACAAACAAAAACTTCAAAACCAACTATTTCACTCAGGGTTGTTTTTTTTTTCTGGATGCTCATTAGATAACTCAGAACTGTTCCCAAACCCCAAGGAACACTCACCTAGAAGGTCTCGTAAAGCATATTGCAGGCAAAAAACCCTCTGGTTTGTAAAATCAAATCTAGGTAACAAATTGGCCAACAGGCACGACCCAGGGTAGTTTTCTCTGAAATGTTGGGACACTGACCTGTGGAAAGGGGGTAGGGGGGGAGGGGAAGAATTCAAGGAAACTTCTCAAAACTGTGCTGAAAAACAGATTTTCAGATGTTTATCTGCAGCATCAGGTGCCCAGTTCACAAGGTGACAGCCTGGTGGTAACTTTACCACATCATCAAGCAAAACAGTATCAGTGCTCTTTTAAGCCTTAGTCCTACTTGTGAGCATGAAATCTTTGACAAACCTGGTCCTTGTTGACGAAACAAATAAGCTATGTAGTGTTGGCTCTAAGCTGCAGCTGAAATGTGTGCTTAAATTATACACAGAACAAACTCAAACGCCATCCATGTTTCACAGGCTTCTCAAGAAGGTATTTAAAGATATCTGTGAACAACTTGCAAAGCGAGAAAATCCAAACCTGTTTCAAAAGTTCTTTGCCTCAGGCACTAGCTCTATCTCTACATTAAGTTTTCATACACAGAGCTAGAGAGCAGATGTCCAGTGTAAATAGAGAGTTTTCAATAAAGGTGGTTCAATCTTTCAGTCATAGGTTTGTGTGAGCAGCACGTGCCCTGTTCAACAGAACCATCCAAAGCCCTAAGATCAGGATTGCTTAACCATTTCACATAAAAAAGATGAGGAAGAAATACAGACAGTATAAGCTCATGGAATGATGCTGTTAACTGACAAGTCATCTGTCAACCTGCCACTGGGCTGCCCACTGGAGAGCAACACAAATCTGCTCATCAGCTGCTGGATCTAAATGACAACGGGAGGTGGCTGGCGTTTAGTTCCCCATGAAATAAACCCAAAGTATTTAAACTTTCAGGACTTACTTTCAAAGAGCCCGCTGGCCCCTTCCCTTCACAGCAGACTGTGTGGCAGCAATCATGTAGTCTGTGATACGTTTCATCACCAAAAGGGCACTGCCACCAAGGGCTCTCCCTCTTCAAACCAGCACAGCAGGTTCTCTCTTCATCTGGAGTTCTGCAGTAGCTCTACCCAAGGCTGCATTAGCACAGACAGTGAGGGGAAGGGAGGAAGTGTAAGCCCTTGCACCGTAACTCTCAGCATGCACAGCTGTGCAATTGCACCAGGGGTAGCTGAACAGGGGAAATCATTTCAGAAAGCTGCCAGTCTAGGCAAGGCTATAATGAAGGGACTCTCACCATAGATGTTTTATTATTCAAGAGGCAGTTTTATCAGGGTTGGCTGCCATCACTATCACAGTGATAGGCAGGAACACAGGAGACCCCAGCTGTAATCAGCTTTTCCTTACACTGAGGAATACCATGCAGCGTAAATAAATACAAGCCATCCTCTGTTCAGGGCTATCTGACATCTGCTCATGGCAATAATGCTTTTCAAAGACATTCATGATTACTAGATTTGCCTTTTCTTCCTGTCCATCAACCTGTATTTCTGCTAAGCTTAAACAGTGAGGAAGGGGGAAGAAGGATAATAAAAAAAGGGAAGGGGAAGTTTTGAGTTTGAGCCAATTTCTCTCCAAATGACAGTCTCCTTCATAACACTGAACATCACTCTGAACACAACACACATGTAACATTCTACAAGTGGTACACAAAATATGCCAAAAGTTTCAGCTCCATAAACAGAGACTGATATTTAACAAACAAAAAAAGAAAGTTCATCTGAGGAGTACTTCTCAGCAGGAAAGGAAATGCTTCCAATGGCTTCTCTGGCTATTCAGACACCTTAAAAAGACCTGTTTTCACAGTCCTTTTGTGAAAACCTGAACACCTTTTGCTCTGTACTGCACATCACGTTAGCTGAAATTAACACTTTTGCCTTTCAACTTTTTCTGTTGGCTGAATTCTGACTTTCCAAGCATTGCTCCTGTTTGCAATTTTGACTTGGGTATAATGTAGATGGAAATACTGCAGTGTTTCAAGCTGCCTGGCTCTGAAGGAACAGCAAGGATGTAATCTCAGAGGTGGGAAAGGAGAGAAAAAGAAATGCTTTGTTGTAACACAGTGCTCCTTGTTCAAAGGGCTATGCGACAGCTCAAAGTTTTGACAACACAGCTGCATTTACATCTCCTTGTGATGAGAGTTCCCATCAGCTCAAACCTGGCATTATGCCTGACTGGCAATTCATTACTTACTGTAATGTAGAAGCACTTTTTAAACCATAGCAGTTCCTCTTGAATGTTATCTTCCCTCTCTACCCTGAGCATGCCAAGTAGCTGACGTGCCTAAGTGGAGATGTCACCACTGAGCTCTGGGGCTGCATTCCCCAGCTGGTGCAAAGGAACAGCCTGTTTATTCCAAACGGGGACCCGAGATAGGTGCTCTAAATTGTACTCTCTCCCCATCCACTACAGAGATATCCAAGATATGTAAAATGAATAATGAAAGAACAAACGCATAAAGCGGGGCTCTGTTCAAGAATTAATGTGTTCATTTTAACGCAACAAACTCAATCCTCCCTATTTACAGCCTAAATTTTCTCCTTTAACACAGACAATAGAGGGAGAACTCTGCCACTGCTTCCTTCATGGTAAGCAGACAGGTGCATGCTGCTTGTTGGAGGAAAAAAATGAGCCTCCTAATAGAATAATATAGTTTGGATTATATTAGGTACAGAAAAATTGAGTGAGAAAGCCTCAAGGGCATAAATATCAGGAAATGTTGGGCCAATTACTACAAAGTGCTGAGCATCCACAGTTCCAGATGAAGTCACTGGGTGTTACTGTGCTTTATAATATGACCACTACTGTCTTTTCACAAATAATGGATGAAAGGTAGATTTTCATACAACTACACATCCAAGTTTCCTTCACTGAGTATTTTTAAAATATAAATTTTAAAAACATGCAGCTCATAATTCTACACATTTAAACCCCCATCAGTGCACAGAGCAGCACAATTATTTATAATCCATATACAGAATGCAGAAATCATGTAGCACTCAATGAACATGCACTGCTGGATATTCATATAAAGGAACAACATTATGGAGACATTTCCTGAAGGAAGATCAATTTTCTTGACCAACTTAATGGAAAAAAACTTGGAGCTAATGAAAAGATCAATCAAAGAAAATTCAAAGACTTCCAGGTATTTCTCAAATGGGAGATTAGGGGGAAAGTGCTTTTGTGTCAGTGAGATTTTCCAGTGTGTGTCTGAGGGACCAGAGCACTCCACAGTTTAGTAGAACATGTTCTGGCAGCAAATAAACAAAGGATCCTGCAGTACCAGCTGCACCTACCAGTGGGCTTGGCAGCCTGAACTACTATCATTTTAGTGAAAGTGAAGGTACTGCAGTAAAGGAACAAGATAAAAACTTGGCAACCAAGAGCATTCCTGAAAAACCTTTAACCTGTGCCAAGGGAGCATCTCTGCTGGTGTCATCCCAGACAGGAGCCCAGAACTAACAGGATGAAGGGCAAAAGGCAGGAGCTCTAGTAGAAAGTCCATCAGTGATACTTTAACTAACTTGAACTGTGAGCCAGAAATGAATAAATTATAACATCAAAGTCTGCACTCATGTAAGTGACAGGCTGCTAAATTAATACTTATTTTATGGGAGGGGGGCTCATTACCTGCAGAAATGTTTATCTGATCTCTAGAAGAAAAAATGCACCTTCTTTTCTTAAATTACTGTTATTGGCATTTCTATTGACAGGGGGAAATACTGAACCACACAAAACTGCCCAAATCACAACATAACACTTCAATGTGCCCATCAGCTAATGTTAATCTATAATTGAACACGATGTAGGTACTCAGGAAATCCATTAATCTATATAGATTGTTCCTTCAGGATCAGTGCTTCAGGTTATTTTACATAAGGAAAGGCATTCAAGGTCTAGGGCACTGTTAAAAAAAACCAAACCACCATGGATCTTCAGAAATACTCACTAGACATTTCAGGAAAGACATCTGACAATTAGAATGCTTGATAACTTCAAAAAGAATACACTCACTGAAGATGTCCACAAAAGAAAGTGTCTGCAAAGACATAAAAGGACTTGATTGACTTTGAAAATCTGTCAAAACTTGTTCAAAATTGTGATCCTGAGGTTTAACCCTAACCATTTCTTTTCCTTACATAGTTGGCCCTTCTGTTCAATTGTAAAACAAGTTTGACAAGGAAGGCAAATATTAATTTTCTAACAGTTTTTAATATTATCTGCTAACTGTCTCTACTTACCAAACCAAAGTTGTGGGGTAAAAAAATTGAGACAAAACCATGAAAATCACAATTGAAATTTAAAAAAAGGAAAATTTGTGCCTCCATTAGAGAGGTGTTACTGTTATTTCCTCTGAGTCAAAATGCTTTGCTGTGAAGAACTACAATTCACATTTACTTTTGAAACAAAACCCCAAGTGTGCTCTGATGATAAGCAAAGTATCAGAACGGGCTCAGTGTTATGTTCAAACCAAAAAGCACAGGGTAATAGAACAGCACTGGCACAATTCAGGACAGAGAGAAATGCTCTGCAACACAGTAGTAGTCTTTATATTTATTGAAAAACACACTTCTCTGCAATACTACACTGTAAGCCAATTGTTATCTTTCTCAAAGACTCAATCTCACAAGTATTAGTTTCCTCCAGTGGCCCCAGTTGTTCATATGGATTTTCACACGTACAGTACTTTCTCTATTTTGTAAGGAGTTGGAGACGAAAAGTCTTTTGAAATCTTTTCACTATCAGAAAAAGATGAGAGCATGAGCTTGGCAACACACAGAAGGAAAAAAGCCTTGTTTGAGGACACAGAGAATCGTGTCCATGCGTGACAGCAATCCAACAGAGACTTTATTAATGGCAACATGCAGGTTATTGCTGTGCAGCTGAAGACACAGCGCTCCAGTTGTGCACACACACAGTAGTTGGGAAGAGCCTTTCCTCGTACATCAGCCAGCTCTGGCTGGGAATTGTGAATTGCTTGTTATGATGGATGGTTCAGGCTCACTAAGACAAGCACATGAGGTGGCCAACCCGACCTGGAGATCATCTGAGCAACTGTCCCAATACTTCTCCTGCCATGAAAAAGAACTGGAGCAACTTCTCTTGGATTAAGATTTCAATAAACTTAATGAAAACAGTTTTCCAGTGTAAGCAAAGAGGTGATAGCAAATCACTACCTGCCTCACAGATCTGCTGAGAACTTGGGGATAAGGACTGATAAGCAGACAGACGTTATTTTCCTTATTAGCAGAAACAGGAAACAAGGCAAATTGGAAAGGTGATATGCCTTAAAAGGGAATCATGTTTTGAATGCCTCGAGGACAGGCTCCATGAAAGCCCTCAGAATTGGCACTCTGAGCTAAAGGAAACTCAAATTATTAGTTTGCTCTGAAAACCAAAACTGATGTGTTTTACCCTAAAAACATTAAGATACCACACAGTCTGCAGGACAAATCCGAAGCATATCAGCAAATTTCTCACCTCCTTTACATCTCCTCTTCAGCATTTCAAAAATTAATTGTTTATCCCAGCTTTATTCACAGGAGACGTGACATTTCATGAGACTTACTCATATTCTGATACGTTTAACTAATAGGAGATTTCTAGAAAATACTGTTTATAATAGGAATGATAGTGGGCATCTGCTCCTTGCCCCTCTTCTGCTTTGCAGTGTTTTCAGTAACAGACTACATCTGAATTTGATTTCCTAATTCCACTAGTCTCCTTGGTACTCAGAGAGCCAAAGTCACCACTGAAATCTTGGCAGAGGCCAAGCTTTAATTCACCAGTAATGCAACTCATTAGAATTGCAGATAAACTGTTAAAATGCTGGATACATTTATGCAAGTTGTATATGAGAACCTGTCATTGATTCATCCTTTGCCAACCACTCAAGCCCTCTGGAACAAAACAGAGACTTTCAGAAAGTTACTAATGTTCAGTTCAGCAACACAACACCTATGCTACAAAAGCATTCTTCCATACCTTGAAGAGAATAAAAAATTATTGGTATGAAGAATTTTTACTATTTACTTTTCTTTCATTTCTTGACTTCACAAAAGCATTGATTCATTGATTTTTTTAAAGTCAAAACTATTGATGAAAGGGTATCACCCTTTACTGTACTATAAAGTGCTGTCTGCTGCCCTCCAAAGGCACTGCTCCAAATTAAAAGATGATTCAACTCTAAGGTGACGTTGTGAAATAGCAGTCATGTGTTTACTTTCTCTGCCTTCCAAATCAACCTTGCTCAATTTAGAAGTGAAGAAAAGATGGTTTTCCTAATTGCCAGCCCTGAAAACTTTCAAACTGAGTCCTCCCAGCTTGTGCATCAGCAGGAACAATAAATATAGGGAAATAGTTAATGGTCCTCACTGAAGAGAGCAAATAGTCAATGATCCTGGGAACTACCTGCAAGAAGGACAGACTCCAGCTCACTCATTCACAGCTGTGCTGATTCTGCAAGGCTGACAAATAAAAAGCAATAAAAGTTTATTTTTGTCACCAAAATGATAAGTCATAATTTCCAACATGCAAACACTTCTGCTCTGTAAGAAAGTGGCTCATCTGCACCTTAATTTCATAGAGCGGTAAACCAGAAGTTTTCTTTGCTGTTTTCTGAAATGGCACCCATTACAGGAGATATATGTTAGCATGGGCAGCAGCTCAAGAAGTCCTCCCAGGGACGTGAGGCTGATTGGTTTTATTTTAATGGAGTTCCAACATGATCCCAAACAGTTGGCTGCAGTCATGGCAGATGGATTCGACTCCCTGTTCTTGAGGAAAATCTTAAACTCCTCTCCAGAGCAAAAGACTAACCTACATGCCCAGCAGGCTCACAAAGGATTACCAAGCACAAGCATTCTTCCACCTAAGAAAACAGAGCTAGTGCAGGGCACTGGGTCACTAGTTAATCTCCTACTGAGACAGGACAAGAAGCAGCAGTTGTCAAACTGCTTTTCTGCCACTGAGGCTCAAACTTCAGCCATCACAAAACTGGCCCTAACAGAACTTGGCTGAAACTGCCAACTTGGAAGTTGAGCACTGATTGGATTGCACTCCCAGACACTGTTAGCAATCACCAGCAGGGCTTGCAGGACAACTTGCAGGACAACACCTGGCTTGGCACCTGCTGGATGATGGTAGCAGCCACTGTGCAGAGTAAAACATCTCTAAATTGAAGCCATTTCCTGTCTACAGGACAGTCACAGGACTACTTTTTTCATGATATCACTTACCTACTTTTGTCCCATGCTGCTCCTTGCAGCAGAAGACAAGCTTCCCTTCAGAGTTTAGAGACAGACACTAGGAAAGTCTGCTGCTGAGTGGAAATTAAAGCTGTAGTTTTCTCATCTCAATGGTTACTAAGTTAATTATAGGAAATAAATACGACAATGCTTATTCCACCTTCTTCCACACCAGATTCCTTTAGGTACTGCTAAAAAGATGCATGTTTCTTTCTCACACATTTACTCTTCCACGTTCAAATACAACCCCTGCCTGTTTCCAAACTGGGGTTTGCATCAATGGCCTATGGTGCTTTTTAAGACTGGTCATCATCTTTAACCCAGCCTATTCAACAGGGAACACACTCTACATTTCCATGGGCTGCACAGATCTATTCTTTTGCCTCTTTTTTTTTTTTTTTTTTTTTTTCAAATTTGTGAAATTAAAGATAAAATGGAATGCACCATATGGAACAAAATAAGATATGTCAGCTTTGATTTTTTTTTTCATTTTGGTATCTAGAACCAAGTCCGCAAATACTTTTTTTTTTTTTTTCTAATGTAACCAATAATCTGCACAGCTTTACAGAAGGCTACCAAAATGAACTAACCAAACCAGCACTGATTACTTCTGCATGGAATCCTTCTAAGCCCAGGTGCAAGTCACAAGCAGATGCGGACATCCATTTTCTCTTTATTTTCAGGCAGGCAGGCCTATCTGTCTAACTTTATTCACCACCCTTGGGAGGTATTCCTGCTGCCTTGGTTTTAGGATGCCACAAGGTAGGTTCTGTGAAGAGATTAATCTCCATGCAGATACAGGAAAGAAATAACTTCTGGAGGGTAGTTCACAGCAAGACCTATAACTAGGCCATCAGAGTATCACTTTTGATAAAGCTCTTTACCCCCACTGAGGAGCCAGAGAGAGGAAAAAGGCTGAATTCTCCAATCATGTCGCTTAAATCAGACAATTTCAGTATTTTCTCATGGCTGAAATGGAACATTTTGGGTTTTGAAGCTTTTCCTGACTTTTTCTTTTTTTACTTGAATTCAATCAAACCCAGTCTATTTGCATAAAAAATCCATTTGGAAATAACTAGCAAGAAGTGCCAAATTGCCAGCCCTGGAGGTGAAGCATTTTTTTATGAGCAGTATGGAGTTCTCATGAGCAGAGGCAAGGGAAATCTGTCAGCACAGTCACACTTTCAATACCCTTCATACATGCTTGGCACATAAAGACCACCAAAAGTGATGGTAGGGAAGGATTATTCTCAAAATCCTTTGAAATTGTACAATCTTTGCTAAAAATGCTAAATAGCTTTAAATGTGTATCAACATGCACTGTCCTTTATTAGCAACTCTTAAAAACATTTTGATTCATTTCCCATTGAATTTTAACTGGTAATTAGCTTTACAAAGATCACGAGGTGTGTAATGTGTAATGCAACTTCTATCTATTTCCATCCTGAAATGAATCAGAAAAATGGGGAACTTAATGGTGGAAACTTCTTGTGACTCATGGTGGGTTTTATGAGTCGCCAGAGTGAAGAATAAATGCAGTAGCTTAATGGGAAAATATAACAGCCATTATGTACATGACAATAGCCCAGGTGCAGTTTCAGAGTTGAGAATATCCTCATCCAGCAAAAGCAATTAAATACATGCTTAACTTTAAGTAATCCCACCGGAATCTACAACATCTAAAAAGTAAGCAGTAATCATGAAGCAAAATGTTACTTCTCATTCTGAAAGAATATTTGTGTAACTGAATGTCCTAACTGAGGCAAAAGAAGAATCGCATTGTGAATTTCTCATTCTTGAAGTTATTTACCAAAACTTTGAGGTATTAGTTTAAGTGTGTGTATGTATCTGTGTGAAACAGGACAAAAAAAATACCTTGTTTTCATTCGGAACCCATTTGCTTACATGCTGGAAACACCAGAGTTTCTGGAAAGTGAAGCGTGGGGATTACAAGAAACCTCTGAATGGCAACAAAACGGGTGGTAAAAAAAAAAATATTTTGCAATTATCTTTCTCGAGCACATTCCTAATTTTGATTCTAAGTGACCTCAAAGTCCGCCCTCTGACACCCTTGGCTTTTTCTCATATATCACGTCTCGGAGACAGTTGTTTTGTTGTACATGATCCTGTTCAGCTGTGCTTTGCTACAGCCTTTCCTCACAGCACAGCCAAGTTAAACACCAAGAACATCTTGTGCTTTTCTGTGATAGAATTAGCGGATGAAGTACTGGGAGTACAGTGTGTGGACATCTTTTTTAAACAATGGTTGAAGGAAGAGCCCTGTGATGGATGAGGTGCTCAGTGGACTAGGTTCCCTAATAACGCACTAAACCCAAACAGCTCATGTTTTTTTCCCCCTCACAAAGCCCAAAAAACTAACCATAATTCTGTCTTCCAATTGCTTTGAGAATCAACCACTGGGGGGCTGATAAAGGGTGGAATGTTTACATTGCTCTCACAGGAGCGTTCTGATAATAGCAAGTGTAGAAAATGCCCGGGATGACAGAAAAGGTTTCTGGTCTGCTTATATCAGATGATTACAGGCAGTATTTTGTATGCACTTCACAGAGCATTCACCCAGGCAGTCAGAGAGACTCAAAGAGAGAATCAAAGACCATTCTTTTCCCTGTGCATCCGACGGTGCTGCCCATAATCCAGAGCCAACAGCGAGCAGGGTCAGCCCCACCAGCACACTGAAGAAGAGGACAACACTGCCATTACTCAGAAATGACATTTGCAATTGCATATTGAGAATCAAACTTGTGTAGAATCTAATGAGTCACAAATCAGATCCAGAGTGGCACAGTCACATGCCACCACATGGCTTCATCTTGCAGGTAGTCATAGCAAGTTCAGGACCCTTGCTGCTGCCCCATCTGTCCAGGCAACCAAAAACTCGTCTTTGAAAATAAAGTGACAACTGTCTGATGACTTGCTTAGGATTTTGAGTTCCTAGGAATCTACTGCAAGCAAAAAAGACCCAGGACAGTCACCTTAAAGACAACGGGGTTTAGAATTAAGGATGCTCACGTGTGTCAGACCTGTGTTCCACTAACAGCAACACACATATTGGGGCCTTCCCCCGCCTCACCCTTTTATCATATTTTAAAAGGTACCAAGTCTGTTAATTAGTGTCGAGGAAACAATGCAAACTAGCTGAAAGCAGCTTTTCTGCCACTGATCACTGACAAGCTAATAGGCCTGACATTTCCTTCAGCACACCATTCCTTTGATTAATGCAGCTTCACAATTCTTTTTTTTGAAAATTTGTATAATGCTCTCCCATGACAGGAACTGATTCATAAATATAAGAAAAAGATTAAGAAGAGGTGGACTTTTAGTATGGGGAGAAAAGTTATAATGAGGTTCACAGTCCCAGTCAGGGAGGTTGTTATACTGACTGTGAATCTTGGGCAGTTTATTACTGACTAAGGTAATAGCAAGGATCTCTTAAAAGGCAGAGAGGGGTCAGCAGCAATTTCCTGTGATGGGGACCTGTTGCCAAAAATTCTCAGAGGACAGGAGACGCATTTAATTTGTGGCAGGCCACATGCAGCAGTTCCTATTAACTGAACTATGAGAAGATGGTAACTGGTATGGCAGATCCCTTGTGGCAGCTAAGGCAGGCAGGCAGAAAGCAGCAGGCAGTGCTGCACAGAATGCCTCAGGATCACAAGCCAGTATTCCCCTAATGCATCCTTACTCCCTCTCCCCTCCTGTGTACTGCCATGTTTTTTCCCTCCCATCTTTTTCTCTCCCACCCCTGCCAAATGCTGGGGTCTGGTAAAACCAGAGGTCCTTCTCTTTCTGACAGTTAAACTAGGTCTTTAAAAATGACCCCAGCGGTCTCTAAACCACACTTCACTGCCATACAAACCAGTTCTTTATGAGTTGTGTATTCACATCTCGTTTTCTCCTACTGCTGCCCCTCCAATGGCAAAGTGGGAAGAAAACCACTGACCTACCCACTGCAGTCATGCTACAACTCACACTCTGATCAGGGTTGTACCTCCTTTCCCTCCCTGGTTGAGATCTTTTCTCCCTCTTTTTTTTGCCTGTCTGAGTCAGGCTCAGCACAGAAAGGTATATGAAGGCTGCCTCCTCGGCTGATCCCTTGAACAAGCTCACAGCGCTCTCTTATGTGAGACTGCCAGCATTTCTTCAAAAGACTTGCACAACAAGAAAGCCCTTCTTCAGTATTTCAATCTGAATTATTGAAAATAAGTTGCTATTTTTTATTTATCTTGTTGTTCTTTGCAGAATCAGGCTGCCTCCAGCTGTCTATCCCAAAGCTCAATGGCTGCTCCAGCCTCTGAGAAAAACAGGTTTTCTTGTCTTCATCCTTACATACATGAAATGTAACAGTAACTTCACACTCAGTCTGAACTTTGTATTTTCAAGTCTGGAAGACTTTGCCATGTGAAATACTCAACCTGAGAGGTTTGTCATGGATTTTTATTTTCAGCTTTGCCTTGGCAAAAAGCCACCACCTTCTCTGCATGTAAACATGATCCCTTGTCCAAAATCATCTGCTGGAGTTGGTGGATTAAAAAATGGAAGACTTGCTGTTCCCAAAGTTTCCCAGACAGGTCATGATAAAAATCAATGCCCTCTGATGACTCTGCCTGGGGTTCTTGAGAAAAATATCATACGTGACCTTACACTATGTTTGTACCCATCTATTTTTCTGCTCTCCTTCCTTCCTTTCCTGAACATATACTTTCAATCCATTACCAAGTTTGAAACATAAGCACTTCCAAAAAGGTAGATGAAAAAGGAGATAGCTTAGCTGTAAAGTCCTTGACCCCAATGAGCTTTTTCATTCCCTACATACTAAAGATATGCAAGCTATAAAATCCACTCCATTCCTTAACACACAAAAATCTGATCCACACCAAGGATCAACCATGGAATCAGATTTTAGAAGACTAAAACCCTTCACTATATGCACTGTTCATTGAGCTGTCTGCTTGAGAAAGGCCAGGCTGTGTCTGACAGCTGGGTGTGACTAAGCAACAGCCCACGTCTATGGACAGGGATATTCCTTTGAGAGAGACAGATTCAAATTCCTTTTCACTTCAGTTCCAAAAGTGAAACCTAGGTCTTCCCTGTCCACACCAGATGCCCCTGACACCAGGCTTCTAGCTGCTCTTTTGCTACAGCATGTGACATTTCCATTTGCTTCTGGAGATGCATAATTTCTTGGACACTAATGAATTTCCATGAAAGGTTTCAGTTTCAGTGAATCAGCTTTTTCTAATGAAAAATGACACTGACAGAAATTTCTCTGCCAGCTCTCTCACATTGGATAACCTTCAGAAACTCAATTCACCTTTATGTTTCTCCATTTTGAGAGAGGGCAATAATACCGACCTCTTTCTTATAACCTTCTCTGAGATCAATGGACAAAAGCACAATGTAAGAGCAAAGTATCATTGTTGTTCATTATTCTAAGCATCACAGAGACAATAAAGGAAAAGCAAAATATTATGATATTCACCAAGGTGACAAAATAAAGCCATTCCTCTGGCAACACTTTTAAAATGTTAGAGCTCAGATTCTTTTTTTTTTTTGTCTTTTGGGTAGCTAAAGGGTTGATATAATTCCCTGATATCAAAATGGAAAAAATTACTTCATCTGAAAGTAAGTAGGTAAAGCAAACAGAAAAAGAAATATTCTATAAGCATACAAAAAGCCACTGATATTTTTCTCTCACAGCAAGATTTTTTTGTTTCCAGCATTTTCTTGAGCACACAAAGAATCACTCACGAAAATTATCTCCTTATTGCAAATGCCAGATCCAGAATTTTACACTTTAGGGGTCAAATTCCTTGATATCTCAGAATGAAACTTAAATTCTAGTAACAAAAGCAGATTAAGCACTCAGCAGTCTGCCACTCATATCATCAGCAAAAAATCCACGCAGAACAACATTCTATCGAATAAATCCCCGTCCCATCAAAGTATCTATATATTTAAATATCATCCAGCAGAGATTACCATCCAAAGTTATTTCTCCCCACATTTCAGTGAGATTATAAAATATTACAAGCCACAGAAATGTTCAAAAAATCCCCTCCCTCTACAGACAGTTTTGGAGATGCAAAAACACCATTTGGGTTAGTAAAGGACACTTCCTCAACGCCAGCCCCCTCAGGCTGGAGAGCCTGTAGTCAGAAAGGGACTGAGAGCTTCTCTGTAGCACCACTCCATTGGAAAGAGTTCCATGTCTAACACAGGCCTGAAATGGCCAAGAAGAGCAGTTTTTCAATGTCCAGACGTGGACCAGAAAAGGTACAAGCACAACTCCCACCCTAGACCACCTGGCTATAGGGACAAACTGGGACCTCTGGAAGAACGGCAGTAGGCAAAGTCACAGGAGTGTGGTGACATCAAGATAGATCAGCCAGCCAAGATTGATGTTGAGTGCAGACAAGTTTGAGATACCCAAGAAAGCTCACACCATCAAATCTCAAGAGAAAATGCCTCCTTTACTCTATACAACCCTGACTTCCTCTGGCAGACACTCAACCTTACATTAGTACTTTATGTCCTATTTCCTTGGTGTTTCACAGTGATCAGGACTTAAACATATGGACCCTTTCCTGTTCTAAAACCTCTGCACAGATGCGCCAAAAAAGGCCCAAAATCTCTGCAAAAAAAAAAAATAAAATAACAAGAAGCCACATATATCACAATTTTGTAAGGCTCAAGTTCCAGCTTGTACGTCAATATAAATATAGAAAGCAAGAACACTGAGCAAGCAAGGAAAGCACAGTTTATATTCACTGACATTCAGGCTGCTGCGGTTGGTTTTGTCCTGATCTTTCTCCTCCCCACAATTCCACTATCTTTCAATTATCCAAGTGCCAAAGTATAAAAATCCTTCTAGAATTAAGGAAAAAAAGGAAAAAATATGTCTCCTTTGCTACCTACATCTTCCTTTCCTACATCTTCTGTTTCCAGAGTATTTTTCAATTAAGAGGCAATATAGCATGACCATAAAAATTATCACAGGCTCCTAAAAAACCCTTTTGGCTTTGGAAAGAGCCTCTAAAATGTTAAATAATATCTGACAGTGTTCAAGCCATTAAAAACCTTTGGAAAAGATTCAAACTCTGTGCCTAGGAGAAAGAATTATTTCTGTAATTGAAAGAGGAACACCAAAACACAAGTTCTTTAACAGCACTTGGACTCCTGGGAGATTAAACAATCAGCTATCTTGTCAATTCAAAACACACACTTCGGCTGCTTTTTTCTGCATTTGTTGGTTTCAAGGTAAAAACTTATTATTTAATAAAACACAATTAGAGCATTTTGTACAGGAAGTTCCAGATCCCTAAAAAAAAACATGTGGAGAAGCTAGTGAATCTTCACACAGAGATTAATCTATAGAGAAGGGAAATGAAAGTTAACCTTCCTGCCAGCCCATAATTAGTTTCATATTCCTTACAAACTGAAAGCACCTACTTGTGAGATGCTGAGTTATTCTCACATCTCAGGCACAAAGCAGTTCATTTAAAGTGGCTTCTCTGTAGCTACCTACCATTTCTCCCCAAGGTGGTTAAGTGGCTGCTTTGCTAAAAGCCATGCATAGAAAGAAAGGTATATAATAGCAATGACCCTCCTAGCAAAAGACATCAATCACAGAAACAAAATAGGTCTCTGATGGGCAGCAGCACTAAGGTGACATTATTGGGGCATCTCTGTGGTCTTTCAATACCTTCAGGTACTTCCTGAATTTCATTTGGCAGAAAAGCCCTTTGCTCTCCAGCTCTCAAACCGAAGTACAACTCTTTCTTTCTCTCGGGCGGGTCAGCCTGTTTCATCGCTTCCATTCCATTCTGAGCAGACAGCTACATAAATGATGGATGAGGAACTGAACTTTCACAAAGTTCAAAAGTAACTCACAGTCAGTTCCATCTGTTTTCCGCATGGTTGTTTGCTTCCTTGTTTTGCTGGGGTGGGGGGGTTGTGGTGTTTGTTTTGGGCTTCTGTTTGAGTTTTTTCGTTGCTGTTGTTTTGTTTGGGTGGTTGGTTGAGTTGTGTTTGTTGCTGGTTGGGTTGTGTTTGTTTTAAAATCTCATTTATGCTGGTTTATCGAGCCCTAAACAAATCACAAACCTTAATCTGTCTTTTCTACGTGTCTTTCTAGTGAACATTCTCACTTTCTTTGGTAACTTGCTGCAGCCTCCGTCTCTAATTAGGCATGCAATCTGGGTTTTGCATATATCAACAGTTTTCATTGGCATAACTGGAGCCATATTTGCAGAATCAAAGATTAAATGCAACCATTAGTGGCTTCTCTGTTCTTGCTGGTTATGCTCATTTACTGTTCATTGTCTGCAAGGCTGCTCTCACATGATAGTGCTGATTCAGGGGATCAAAGCTCTGCATCTTTTTTTTTTTCTATATTATGAAATTCAAACCCTGTCTAGTCCTATTGCTCTATTTTTATCCTGCAATAGATCCCTGCAAGACAGACACACAAATACTAGGAAGGTTTACAGGGCTGTATGGAATTGTTCTTCTAACCAAATCCATTAGGCTGAGAGGTTTGGTGCCTGTTCTTCATTAACCGGCAAAAATAGGGAGACATTAGTTAGTACAGAGAGACAAGAGCAGCAGAAGTAATTAAAACAAAGCACCTCATGCTGAATTAAAGCTTATAGAAGAAAAGAATGCAAAATTATAGCACAGTAAGAATAAACCACCACAGAGCTGTGAAAACTAGATACAGGAGAGAAAAAAAAGGTCATGATCTAGAAAGTGTTGGTTTCAGCACAGGGACATGTATTTGAGGTAGCTCTTTAAAAAGAGTGCTGATGTCAGCTACGGAGACTGACTTGGCCACATGTCTTTTATCAGCACTTTTAGCATGGTGTTCTGAATTTTCTCTTTCAAACTCGCAGGAAAACACTATTCGAAGCTAACCACTGTTTTTTGCGGTGGTGGAGGGGACTTTCTCCATGGTCATGTTTTTGAGTACATACAGAGAGCCTCCTCTCAGCGGCTTCAAAGAGCGCAGTCACAGGGTATTCTCAGCCCTCACTTACCTCACTTAATACTCAGAATATTAAAGGGACTACTCCATGATCACAATATCACAAGACATGAAAGTGCAGCTGTACCTCTGTTACAACCAGAAGGGCCTGGAAGTTTCTTCTGAACTCTGCACTAAATTGCTACCATTAAAGTCCAAACTCAGGTAGTTTCAGAGACTTCAGTATTGTAGTTACCAAAGAACCCTCTGGCTGGTTTACTGTCCTCCCAAAATCTCTTGCATAAAACCTCTATCACCAGTGTCTACCACTGCTCAGTAACAGCAGGACACAGCATCTCACTCATACTGTGGAAACAAACTGTACTTGTCAGGCTACCTGGACAGATGAGGTTTCATATTCCAACTGCCTTTTTTTGGGGGTAAATATGATTCACTCTACCTCTCTTGCCTCTAGAGTCCAATGACCAATGGATTTTACTTACAGTTGCAAAGATGATGAACAAGATAAAAATATACCAGTGGTATCCACCACTGAAAACCCATCACAGAAGTAACTCCAGATTTCAAACCACTATTTTTTCAACATTTCTGTAAGTCACCTAATTTTTCCAAATATCAGAAGGCAGTCCAGGAAAAGATTTATATAACCATTGCCAGACAGTCTTAAAATGTATACACGTGTACACACGTATGTATACACATGTACATAACTTTCCCTACAAATTTGCCCACCATAGCTACTTTTACAGAAAACATCTAAATTTCTTGTTCAGAGATTGCATAACATAAAAATCGGGGGGGGGGAAAAGGCCAAATTGAAAGCCCCATCTGCTCCACTGGGAAACACCATAGTCCCCTGGACACTTAGCAGCTCTAACCCTCTGCCCTGCTCCACAGAACTTGAAGGACACTGCACAGTGCTGTAGGATTTCCGAAGAGCTGAGAATTTCTGTCCTCAACCTACCTACTGAATTGAAGTAAAATAGCATCACAAGGCCCAAAGCCATATCCAAACACTATGGAACATACTCTAAACTCCTGTTGAAATAAACCAAACAGCACAACCACTATCATTGCCAATTTGGTTAATAAAGGACACTCTCTCTATAGTGCTTCTTCTTTATACCTTTAGATTATTAAGGCTACAACAACTATCAACTAGATTTTGCAAACCTAATGATAGAGATTATTCACATTCTCATACTGGCAAGTGTCAGTCCCAGGCAGAATGAATCAGTAGTTTAATCCTGCCCTAGGGCTTTATAGCAGAAACGACACAAAACATAGTGCTTGCAGAACTGGTTCAGAACATTCAGGTCTCATGAGCCTGTTTTAGCTGTTATGCTGCTGGAGGATGACTGTAATTTTCAGGAGATTAACTTTCCTGCAAATGGCCATGCTCAGCTGCACTGCTGTAGCTGTCTTTCCTACCTAACAGTGACAGACAGCAAGATGCAAACCTCTGATGAGTTGCAAGAAGGAAAAAGAGTACTCACCAACATTCACCAGTGCAGCTTTAGAGCAGCCTTCTGCCTTGGAGGAGAGCAGCCACTACTTTGAGAGCACTAAGCAAATAGTGATGCATTTTGAGATGCTCCCAATTACACAGAACAGGTTTTAGGGCTGCTTTTGAAAGAAAGGAAGGGGTCTAAAGGGAAAAGGTTACATGATAAAAGTCGTAACAGAAAACCAGAGGGAATCTAATGACAAATAAAATTAGATGATAAAATAGCAATATAATGGCTAAATGATTAGAAAATAATCTAATGAGGATGGAAAAGAGAAATATAGCAAAGGAAAGTTGGTAAACAGATGGGCAGTTCAGGGTTAGTAAAATATGCTGAAAGGGTTCATTTCTATCATCAGTTCATGAAGATAAAATGCTAATGAGCCAACAGGTAGAAATTAAAGTAAATACATATGCAAAATGCTAACTGTCTGATAAAACATACACTATGTTACATAAGAAAAGCTAAGAGTGATCTAACTCCTGCTCATCAAGCACATGAACTACCTACCCTACCTGCGTACTAAACCAATACATTATATTTTGATCTGTTGCACCCCCCGGTAGAAACCTGATACAAATACAGGAATGATCCTGTTTGAATGTTTTATCACCGCAATATGAGCCTTTGGGGGGCTTTCCATTACATTCACTTCAGAATCTTAAATTTCAAATTTATTCTGGCTTTGATTCAAGTGCAGTGCCAGAGCACTTGAAAAATTATCACAGGGGAGAGACAACAGTAGCTTCTGGCTACTGATAAGGAAACTTCCCAGTCTGACCATTCAGGAGACTCCCCGGCAGCCACACTCCCAAGGCCAGAGATTTCACTGCTGGGAATGAAGCCTCTTGCAGCGGCTCCAGTGACCCGAGGGGTCCCCACTTGCTTCCCTGCACACCCCACTCACACAGACCAGGTTTCCTTACTGGCCCAAGTTCAGTTACACTGATAAGCAGGACGTGGAGTTTCTTGAACGCTTTTCTTTTTTACGTGGCTCTCTTTGCCTTAAGGGTCCATTCCTGGGTCAGGTTCAGCTTGGCCCACCAAGAGCCTTTTCTGCCAAGCTGCTTAGCCCCCAGCACATAATGAAACTGGAAGTAACTGTTCCCGGGATTTTACCTGGAGATTATTACTATTTAAAATTTAAGGCAATTTTCAGAGTCCTGAGTGCCAGAGTTGAGAGGAAAGGTTTAATATTTTCAACGCTTTTGTGTGCGAACTGAATTTGCCATTTAAAGCCAAGATCTTTTCTAGAGCTTCATAATTAGAGAACCATAATAAGAGCTAATAAGAACAGGCAGTATTATTTAGGATCCAGTTTCAAGTCTCTCTAGTCCTTACCACAGACTTTTGACCTTTTGGATCTCTTACTGCCCAGGTGAAAGCCCTGCTCACAGGAGTTCTGGTCATTCTGTCTGATCTTTTCCCCCAGCACAAGCAAACCCTCTTAAAAACTGAATCAAACTCAAGGAACCCACTCAAAGGTCCATGAAACCAAACACATTCTTACAGAAGCTCTCCCAACCCACTCTAACCGGCATCACTGAAGATCCTGTCTGATAATCAGCATTAGTTACCATAACTACACAGTATAAATTACTCAAAGAAGGGAAAAAAAAATCCCCAATTGCAAATTACAGTAAAACACAATAGACTCCCCTATCAAAGTAATTATCTGAACCACTGATGCAGTCAAGTGCAAGAGGCATCTGATTTGTAAAAGGAATTTGTTTATCCAGCAGAATTTCAAGTCTTTAAGGAAACAGCATCAGCAAGAACAGCCTGACAATTTAAAGCCCGACACAGATGAATCTCAGTTCTTAAGTAAACATTTTGCCGACAATTTAGTTCTATTTGAAGAGGCGGAAGTACAGAATGCATAGAACTCTAACTATTTTCCTGCCTCTTAATAGCACAGAAGGTTTTTCAAATCAAGTAATTTAATAGTTTAATTTTGACAGAGCCCATGAATGCGCAGTTCCCATTCTCTCCTTTGCCAGTCAAAGCAGTGCCAGAGCTTTCTGAAGCACTGAGGTGCACAGAGGAAAACACACTCAGCTTAAAAACATAAATGTTTGTCAAAAGCAACTGCATTTCCTGCCCATTGTTTCCCCCCATTCATTAAAAACGTATTGCTCTCATTCTATCAAAATAGCAATTCTGTCACTGCAAATGCAGTCCTAAAGTCTTCAGTTACCAGGTGTGAAAACGTCTTGTCAATATATTAAACACCTGTGTACACAATGCACTAGGAAACACCAGCCAAGCCACCAGGCTTTGTATTTCTTTAGTCATTATTTCTCCGTAAAAAACGTGCTTTAGAAAACTGAAGTGCAAAGAAGAACGTGCAGCCACCAACACCACTTGTGATTTACAGTAAATAGCAAAAATGAGAGGTTCTATTCACATTTGCATCCAGCAGAATTAACAAAGTAAGTAGAAATCCATTTTATTCCTAACTGATTAGGTGCAGGCAGATCACAGGCAGGTCTGTTCACAGATTCTTGCATCATATAATGATTTTAACAAAAAGCAAAACACAGAAGAGTACCTGGGTTTATGAGTTTGATTAAATTGCAATGGAAAGCATCTTTTTTAAATACCTTGGTATTTTTAGGTTAGGATCTCATATATTTGCACTGAAGATGGATTAATTTTCCAGAAGTCTATGTTGCCTTAGGTAATTGCTTATTTACCAGAACCAGAAGCAGATAAAACAGATAAAACACATCTCCATGAACCTAATCAATGCAGTCTCTCCATTGACTTCAGTGAACTTGAGTTTAAAACTTAACCAATGTTGGATACATTTCTGTGTAGAGCACAGAAATCTCTGCCTGTCTCAAAAGGCTGAAGATGACCATTTCAGCATCAGTTTTGCATGCTTTCCAATTCAGGGCTGCTGAAGGAAGAAGAAAATTTCAAAACCATTTTCAGCTTTGAATTGAAACATTTTGGTCTCATTTTTTTCAAGTAAAAAATAACAACTGAAATGTATTTGCCCAAGTGGCTCCCTTTTCTCAGGGGAACAGAAATTATCTGTGGCCAGTGAAGAAGTGGGGTGGTGTTACCAGAGTTAGGTGGAGGCCTGTGGTTTTGTCAGGTTTTAGGCAAGGCTGTAAATCAGGAAAGTCTACACTTACCACAGAGCTGCCTTCAGCAGCAGATGTGGTATCTCACTCTGCCAAGTTGTATCTTCACCTCCACATTTTTCAAAGTGAGTAAAAAGAAAGTGAGTATTTTATTGATGTAATACATGAGATAACCATCTGAGAAATCCAATATGCTATTGAAAGATGACTATTATTGAAGATCCCAGCAGTTCAACTAGACCCTTTTCAGAAGTGAATCTTGAAATTTCCCGTCCTGTCCCTTTGTTCTTTAAGTGCCCATTGATTGAGACTATGACGTGCATCCTCAACCACTAAGGGTTAATCACTGTGTATCACTTTTACTTCAAATAATTTCAGCAGAAAAGGCAGCTGTAATAGCCTATTGTGTACTTACCTTCAAGGAGTCTGAGCACATTTTCTTTAGAAATCATAGCAATTTTAATGTTCCTGGCAAACAAAGAAATAATTACCCTTGCAGTCACTGGAATCAACTATGTGCATACAATGAAAAAAAACAACTAGAAAGAAAAGTGTCCATTTCAGCCTACTTAGACTGCAGCAAATTACCCAAATTAATGTACAATGAACTTCAGCAACAAAACTTGACAACCTTTCCTCTCACTACCTATCTTTCTTACATTTTGTTCATTCTTTGGTAAAATATAGCTAAAATTTCTGTGAAAAAGCAAGGCCTTCTAAGGACATACCGGCATTTTAAAAGCTACCTCTCTGTGTTTTCTGTGAGTCAGAGAGAGGTAAAAGAAAACAAAAAAGGAAGCTAGAAAAATAGAGAAAATGGAGGAAAATAGAAAGAGTAAAGTCTTCTGAAAAAAAGCCTCTCCACTGCACTTTCTATAAAATTGTTTATTTTTGGGTAGCTTGGAAAGCATTCCTGGTCATCCACAGAAACGAGAAACTCCCTTAAATGTAGGATCAATTGTAATGAAATTCATAAATCCCTCAGAGCAGTTCAGAGAAGACAGGGACACACTATCCCTGTGGTAGGACAAATGTTTGCAGAGTCTGGAAAGCAATGATAAAAGTCATAGCAATAAATTACAGTCATTCCCAGGTTTTCTTTGGTTTATTCTTCTGCTCTGCAAACTTAGAAATACTGAAGACAAATGCTTAGCTCTTCGTTAATTCATTTGCAGTGATTCCTCCAACCAAATCACAAAATATAAACTGAGGAGACAGTGAACACCACTGTCTCACAGAAATGCCAACAGCACAGAGAACTTGGTACGTTCCACTGAAATCTAATGGAGAAATCAAGCTTCTCCTACCACTGCAAAACTTCTGTTCAGCCAATGCCCCTCTAAGGTGAGAATTTTCCCCAGTTTTACCCCAAATGGCCTTCTTATCTGAGATGGAAGAGGAACCATTCTGCCACATTGGCAAAAACTGCCCTGCTTAATACTGATGTGCAGCATTCAAATCCAACACATACACAAGGCTTGTTACACAAAGGGATAAGGGATTTGAAGAAATTATCAGTAAGAATAGAAACAATTTCTTTTCTTAGGGGAAGCAATTGTGTGCAAATGATCTCCCTTGTACAATTAAACTTTTTTTTCTTAGCATGCTAATAAATGTAAAAGGATGGACATCCTAACAAAATGGTTAGCAGAGGGAATGGAGAATAATACTGCTTATTGTGTTTCGGATTAGCTATGCTTTCACAAAAAGACTGCTCCAGCAGGCTGAACAAAACACCATTCCCTTGTGGGTTAGAGAGAAGAAATTACCTTTTCAGGTTTTAATTTTAAGCTTAAATTTATGAAACACTAATCCACGATGCATTAATGACAGAATTTGCCAGTACAGCCAGCAAAGCAGGAACGTTTACAAGCTTTCAGAAGCGTACTTTTAAAGGAGAAAAAACACTGGAGTCAGCCTTTTCCATTGTTCACATACTTCTCTGTTCGGCAACACTCCAAAAAGGAATTGGCATGTGAAGCTGTACAATCTGTTCTTCTTAAACAAGCCAAAGCTTTTGCTTTTCTATCTTATTCTTTGATATGTAGGGATTTTTTGCAAAGGGAAGGGACAAAGTAGAAGTCAAGGCACTTTGCTTCTTTTCCTTTCTAATATACATCCAGAGGTAACCAGAGACCAGATCAAAGAGCTCCCATGTCCAGCATCCCAGCCCAGCCTGTCTGATATATCACAGAAGAACTACACAGGCAGGACAAATGTAGTGTTATTTCCCTGAAATACCCTGTCAGTCTCCAGCAAATTACAGTTTGGAGATTTCTGGAGCCAGAAGAAATGTCTTGATATTTCCAAGTCCTCAGAGGAACTGTCCCACTGCTTTTCTGAGCTCCTGTAAACTCTCAGCACGCAGAATATTCTGCAAGCTGTGTAATCTACTGCTGCTTTTTACCAGTACTTAACTGACCACCTGCTGGTTTCATTTGATATCTCTCAATTTTTATTTTGGAGGAGTTAAAAAAAAAATTTAACAAACTTTTCCCTGGTTTTGTGTCCCCATTATATTCTCTCTCAAGACACCTGTTTTCTATCCTAAAGAGTCTTCCTCTGTATCACTGATTGTGCAGAAGTTTCAAGACCTCCTTAACACCTTCTTATGCAAGTTATTTCAAGTTAAACCCAGAAGCCTACTGAGCATGGAGAATCAGGGACAGGCATAGGATTCTGGATGGTTTTGATTCACTCTATTGCTTCCACAATATGCCTAGCATATTATTTGCTTTTTAGGAGACTACTGAGAATTGAGCTAATATTTTCACCACACCATCCATCAGGCTGCTAAAATCTCATCGCTAATTGAAAGAGACAGCTCAGAACCCACCATTTTATATGCTTATGGGATTAATCTTTTCACTTTGCATTCATCAGCACAGAGTTTCATCTGCCATTTCTTTCACTCAACAATTCAGCTCATATGATTTTATTTGAAGTTGGTCTCTGTCATTAATACCTTGGTACTCTTAGGACTGTCAATAATCCTGTCTGTTCACTCAGTTTCCAAAACAATTTTGAAGATTATATGTTGATCAGCACTGACTCAAATGCAAGTTTCTCTCTAACAACACCAATACCTCTCAGCTTTGACATCTGATCATCCATTTCTGTGTCCTTTCCCTTTTTTTTTCCACGCAAGGAAATTATGCAACTTACGATAACTGAATGGGCATGTTAATTCTTGAAGTCCCTTTAGTGAAGGTTAATTGTCAAGCACCTCTCCAATACTAAAATAATCTGATTCACTGGGATTGCCCTATCCACTTGTTTTCCAGCTACTCAAAAAAAAATTGATATATCTGTAAGACATAACCGCCTGTCACAAAAATGATGCTGTTTCTCCCTCTTATTGAACCCATTTCTGCACAGAGATCTCATTTAGAGCCTTGTCAGTGGTCTCCTTGGTTGCAGGGTCAATGGCTGACATGCACTGCTACAGGTTCTGTTTGCCCATGAGACCCCAGCTAAAGAGCCACAAAACTAGGAAAGAGAAAACACTGCAGGCACTTAAAGGGAAAAAAACCAACCAAACCAAACAAAACCAAGCAGCAATTATGGAGTCTTTCAAATGCAATGAAATGAAAGGAAAAAAAATGAAAGGTAAATCAATAATGTTTTCTCTTTGTACTGTAGCTTATACCCAGCTCCACTTCTGTGTACGACACATTCATTAGTCATGACAAATCTTTGCTCTCAAGGAATAGACAAAGGCAGACCAGCAGAGTATTTAAAGGATCCAGTTGGCTTCCCTGTAGTAGTGGTGATGACACTTGTCTCTCTATTTCCATAGAAACTGGGCCAACAGCAGTAATACTCGGAGAGTATCTCACCCAATTGCAGTGTATGTTCAAAAATCAATATTTGCAAAATATCTGAATAGGAATATCATTCTGGACAATTTCACAGGAACAAGAGATCGGAGCAATTTACTCCTCCAACATGGATCCTTTAATGACCACAGTTAAAATTATGTATTTATCTGCAAATGTGTGCTTCTCCAACACATCCAGAAGTTATCTCTATTTTCGTGACATCATTAAATAGCTTCAGTTGGCTACTACTTGCTTATCAGTCTCTGATGAACAGCTGTTCAAAGAATATTTAGAGATGTTAATATTCTCTTAACTACTTCAGTAGCATGGAAGTAGAATTGTTTATTTAGTTAATGTTAGTTATTTTGCCATTAATTTTAAAACATTTAACTGGTTAAGACTGAGCTGCTGGGCTGCCACAGCTGCAAGGCACTTTTCTGAACTGGACAGGAAGGGAAGCCTTTGGCAACAGCACCATACAGGCAACTGCTAAACAAAGGTGTCTGAGCTGCAGTCATTGGTAAAAGTTTGTCTCTAGCTTAGTTTAACTGGCTTTGGAAGTGAATGGACACAAACTGAACTTAATTTCAGCTAGTTAAGTTTGGAAGCATCAGCAAAAGGATTAATGTGGAGTAACTGTTCCACTCCAGAAAGTAACTCAGACTATGCGCTTTTGTTTGTGTCCTCACCAAATGAAGAAGCTGCTTATAAATCAACCTCCCTAAACTCCACTCAGCTGGACTTTTAAGAATACATAGTTTAGAAACACAAATAATTCCATTAACTCCAAGAAGCCCACCTCTGTGCTTAAAGGAGTTCACCTGTAAGTTAACTAAATTGGACCTTATGCTTATTTGCATACTTCCCTTTGGCACACAAACTTCTACATTAGTATTCAGAGAAACTGGAGTAAGGTAGTTCTATCTCTAAGTGTTCCACTCCAGGGAACGCTATTCATACCTTGTATTATTACCAGCATATTCAAAACACTGTCTTTTCAAAATAAATGCTCTAGTCAAAACATAGATTAGAGTTTTCTACAGAGATTATTAGGAGATATCCTTTGGTCTGTGCTGTGAGGAGGTCTGATCATACCCCTGTAGTCTTCCCTTCCAGCCTCACATCTCCAGGAAATCAATGGAAAGCAGTTATTGTTTTAGTCACAAGTTTCAATAACCAGCCAAACTTACGGCAGCTGCTCTCTATTAACAATACAGCCTTCCTCAAACTCTACCATTAAAAAATCTCTTAGAAATCAGAGGAAAATTATACATTTCGTGCCACATTACATTAGAAGTACCAAAATTTCTTCAGATCCTCTTCTTTTTACAAAGCTGGAGAGCTAAGTGTGTCAGATATTCACACCTTCAAAACGTATTTACTCAATGAGAAGCATGAACCCAGAAAAAAAAAATTCTAAATGCAAAGATCAATTTTTTAATGAAAGAGAAATGAATCTGCCCAAACCCTACTGGAAGACACTGTTTGTAGCAGTCCTGTCGCACATGGTGATCCTCTGATGGATCTTCCAGTTGCCCCTGTGTCCAGTTAGCCCGACTTTCTAAGCTTTCAACCGCCAGTGCTGCCTGGCTGGATTGGTGCTCATCCTGCACTGACAGCCCTCAGACTCCCCTGGAGCCCAAGTGTCTGAAGGCACAGGCTGAAGATGCAGCTGTAACACTCGGATACTGAGAAACCATCTGTGCAGTCTCACAGCAACTGTTCATCTAAATGTCTTCAAAATGCAGCACTGATGAGCCTTTTCACTTCTGCTCAGTAGGTGATAAGAGAGCATTTTACCCCAAGCTGTGGCCCAGATGTATTGGACAGTAAATACATTACTTCTATTTTGTTTTCATTTTACAGTGACAATTAATAAATGCTCCTCATTGCAATGGATCAGCTCACGCATCTGTTAGCTGCCATGGGATTTTCTCTGTGGCTCCTTCTAGTCGCTTCTTGACACTGAGTTACTACAGGGTCATTCATGAACCTCAGAAAACCTCCAGAAAACCACTTCGCTTATTTTATGCGTGAATATTCTGTATGCACTGGAAGATGCCTGTATTGTTCCTTGGCACCTCCTCTTCCCTCTTTTGCTCTGTCCCTCCAAGCTTCCCAAGCTGACTTTGTTGACATGCTATCAAAAAATGAAAGCTCTCACAGGAAGTCACTGCTTCACTAACAGACATTCCTGTTCTGTCCTGATATTGCCTGAACAATTTTATTCTCATTTACATACTTATCTGCCTATTGCATGTAACTGTGTGTCTACCTAAGTGGTTAATGCAAGGGTAATGATGCCAATTTCCAGCCTATCAAAGCTGTTCCAGTGATACAGGTCGCTGGCTCTCCTACTCCTCCCCTTCACTGAGCTGATTGTTATAACTCACCCTAGAGACTGCTGAAGCTGGAGGAGAGCAAAGGTAAACCAGGTAGCAACTAAACCAGAAACTATAGAGAGCAAAAAGAGCTGGGGAGGCTGGCAAAGCAGTTTTACATCATCACAAGATGACTGGTTGCATAGTGAGACTCCACGTCACAAAATATTTTATTCATTCATTTTCACTCCAGCTACTGTTCCTACTTACTCTGAACCTCAGAGCTTTCTCTGCCTCTCTGGTTTCCTTTTAATAGTGGAGCAGAAGGTGAGAAAACAGTACATTGTTTTGTGCAACTAGAGATAAGTGGGTTATCTATCTGAACACTTGAGATCTGCAGTTTAAGCAGCAGAAAAAGGATGTTATGTCTAGTTTCAGACTTTCTTCTTTATCTAGAAAGGCAGCAGAGGCTCCAGAGGAATGTTTCACAGGAGTCAGGCAGCAAAAGCGAAAAAATTGGGGTAGAGGAACATGAGGAATAGCGAGTTTGGAGAGTTCAGCAGCATGTGGAAAACCTCCAGGGAGCGTTTACCTCATGTACATGATGTTTGCCAACACATCATGGCACTTAGGAACAGTCACAGCTCCAAGAACAGAGGTAACTTTCAGGGCAGAGAGGAAGGACCATATGCCAGTGCAGAGTCTGAAAGGCAGATACATAAGGTAAGAGCTCAGACAGCGCTGGCAGCCACCGAGAACTCTGAGTACAGCCTAGTGCTCATCTGCCAACGGCCTAATGGCAACTACCTGTTCCAGATAAGAACAACACATCCAGCAAGTTGAAGAAACAGCTTCATTTGCAACCAATCTGTTTAGGCAGGTCTTCCTGCACACCCTTGGCAGAGGGATCTCTCTTGACCATCTCAGGAGCTTTTCTTTCGAAGGATTCCGAGAATTCCCTCTGTAGATGAATCTCAGTGCAATTCTTGTTCAGATCTAAGACACACATTTTTGTTTTCCCATGTAAGGTGCCACAGAGAGAAAACAAAACAAAAAAAATCTCTTGCACCCTATTAGAATTTAGAAATTGGAAGCCTGACACATCTTCATTCGCACTAAGAGTGCAAATGGTAACATCTAGTGTGTTGGAGCAATTTTGGAGGAGATAGTAGTAGGTAAGGAGATCTTTGGACTTTGGTCAGACATGAGAGTCTGGAAGTATAAACAGTGATCGTGTTTTTGAAGCTGAAGATTTTGAATTTAACTTCCTACTGTTGATAAGATACTGCTTTATGAGAGATAATCTGTTAAGAGAGGCAACTCTTAGATACGTGTAGGGACTACAGGGACACAGAGAGTAGCATAACCAGATTTAGTATGAGAAGTTCTCCCCCTTCTGGATTGATGAATGGCATCACAGCCCTTCTTTTGGGATAGGCTCAAGGTTCTTAAGTCCATTTCTCAAAACTTAACCATAATTCAGCCTGAGAGGAAGTTCAGAGACATCACTCAGGATGCTCCTACCTTGGCCAAAAGGACAAAGCTGAACCATGTCCTTTGTCTGCTGCTACCATTTCTAGCACTTTGCAAGGAAAGAACATGCCCCATATGTGTTCACTTAGAGAAACAACAGGAATCCCTACAGACTGATCACTACAGAACGACCAGGTGTCCCAAACTAGCAAGAAACATAAAAATACATAGATAGGCTCAATGTCCTCTACCTAACGCCCACCTTTTGCCAAAACACACAGTGCTATATCTTATCTGAGCTTGGAAGCTCATCCAAGACGCTGACTGGGAGAACACAGAAAAACACCTAGACTGATAGCTTCCTTCAAAACCAAAAATCCCGCTAACACTCATGCAGATCGGCCAACAGACAACCCAAATCAGAGCACAGGACCTGTATCATGTGCTGTCCTGAATTAGCCCGTAAGAATGAGGGCAACATCACACACAACGTCATTAAAAGCAGAGTGCTGGGCCCTGGCCAACAGCACAACTAAAGGACAGGCTGCAGTCCACTGCAAAACAATTCAGTTCAGTTTATGGAAAACTGCCCCACAGCAAAGCCTCCCCCACAACAAGGAGAGAGAGAGAATATACAATGGCTACAGTAACTCTGGGGGAAGTGACACTGTGCTAATGGGTTTTGCTGAATTCAAACGAAATGGCAGGATAAATGTGCTGGAAGAAAAGTTGTTCTACTCCTTGCTGATAAGGGCTTAGTGATTTAAAGGCTCATCAGAAGGACAACTGCTGAGGTCTTCAATTGCCTGTTTGGAAATAAGTTGAGGAAGCTGTGATTTACAGAGATCCCAAGATTTGCCTGTTTGCGCTTTGTTTTATTGTTTTGGTGATTAGCTATTTTTCTTTGTTTGTTTGGCTTTGAGCTGTTTGTTTTAAGCTAGTAAGAATTTAGTTTTATTAGCTCTGATAAAATAATGTTTTGGGTTTCTTTTTTTTTAAATCTGATACTACGTCGCTGGGAGTTTTTTGTCTGTATCTTTGATTGGGTTTATCTCTTGCCTCGAAAAAAACAGACAGCTATACCTTACGCTTTACACAGCCTTTTCTCGCAACCTAATATTTATAACATTTATATCCTAACCTTTTATACCAGCAACGGCTAAGTTATCTCTCTGCCCTTTACTTGACTTTATTACATGCAGTGAGAACAGGGTGGATCCCAGCGGTATTATACGCTCAGTAACAAAAAATAGAAATAGCAGTATTTGGTTTGTCACGTGTCTCATTTCACATCTCATGTCACGTGCAATGATTTCTGCATTTCTCATTTTTTTGATTCCTAACTGCCCAAAGTCGATCCACTGATGTTCCTCCCCACCACCAGATAATTGCAGTCTAATGAGTCTGATACACCGAGCGTGTCTGCTGAGCACACTGACATTCATCACAGGGCGAAATGGTTTCTGTGAGGTTACTTTCCTGCCAGTTTAACACTTGGAACCAAGCACAAGCAGGACAGGATATCACCTGAGGGAAGGAGGAAGAAATAGGTAGCTACACATTAGACCAGGCTGTGTCATCAATGTAAGAAGTTGGCTAACTTTTGTCCGTAAAAAAATTATAAGTAACTAGTTAGAGTTATACAATAACCATTTCTTTAACAGCTTAATCCTTCAAAGAAGTGATTCCTGGAAACACCTAGACCTCAATA